>VDFB02366926.1:0-46649 GCA_007258455.2 Sequoia sempervirens | reverse complement strand
TTCTCCCAAGGGTGCATTTTGAGTAGGCAACTTCAAGTTTCTAACACTTAGAAGATTTTCACCCTCATTCTTTCCTCAAGGGCGCATTTTGACCTGTGAGCTTCTAATTTTCAAGTGCTTAGAGAATTTCTACCAACCTTCAGCTTTTAAAGGCGTTCTTCACTGGCTGGACTTGAAAATTTATCAATTTCAGTGAATTTTATGCCATTTGTCAAATTTGGAGTGATTTGCTCATGCCAACCCTAATTTGCTATTTTTAGAAAGTTTGTCAACTTTGCATTTCAAGCTAATTTCAAGCTCCAAAAGGCTGGATTTTGCTTTGTTCTAAACCTCGGGATGTGTTTGTGCTACTGATGCCTGATATCCGCATGCCTCTGCTATTTTTAGCAACCTACTAAAAATAGTAAATGTTCAGAATAAGCTCAAATTTCATGTGTTGAATGCCCGAAGTGTGGTGATCGTGGCTGGATTCTACATTTGCATGGCTGTCATGTTCTGCCCTTGATGTTAGGAAACCCTAATTCTTCTGCGTAGGCCTGCTAAAAATAGTAAGTGTCTGATTTTCCATTCTCTGCAACTCCGTTCATCTTGAAATTCGTGCCATGGGGTCTTTATCACCTGCTTGACCTGTACCTGCTGATGCCTTGCGTTGACCTGCTATTTTTGGCATGTTTCTGGAGGTGGTTTACTATTTATAGTAACCGCTTGCTTCTGAGACTTCCACAACTCCGTTCGACTTGAAATTCGAATGATGCGCTCCTCACCACGTGACCTACCCGCTGACATCGGCGCCTGATGCTGACTTTCTATTTTTAGCCTATTTCTGGAATGACTTACTATAAATAGTAAGTGTTCCGTTTGCCTTCAAATTTTATCAGCAGATAGCTTGAGAGATGCTGATCACGGTGGTATACATCGGTTTTCGAAAATTCTGACTTTTTACGCCTCTTTTTGGGTCCTGAAGGTGGAAACCCTAATTGGTCTTGCATGCGTATCAAATGACCTCCGTTTGTCCTCGTTTCTATTGCATTGCGATTAGTTCGTGATTCTGAAGTGCTGGGAGGCGGCCGCCGGAATGTATCTGCTAAAAATAGTAAGTTGCTGAAGGAGTGATTATCCTGCTTTGCATGTCACACCAATGCGTAGGTCTCGAAAAACCCACAAAGAATCACCTGACATGCAAAGAAAACCCTGACATGCAAACCCTAAAAATAGCCTCGGAAGACTGAATTCTGAAAGTCGTTATCTTGCTTTGCATGTTATACCATCGTGAAGGTCTCAGAAAACCCAGAAGGAATCCTCAGACATGCATTGAAAAACTCTTCATTTAAACTTTGAAATTTGCCCCAGAAGCTGAACTGCTACTAAAAATAGCAAGTTGTCCGTTTCAACCCAAATTTTGCCGGTGAGCAGCTTGGTATTCTCTGAATGCAGTGTGACTGTCGAAACTCTGGAAAATGTCGAGAAAATGCTCTGAACTGCATACTTACTAAAAATAGTAAGTACCCGGAATTCGATGAAACTTCAGTGAGGGCCTGCTAGAAGCATACTGACAACAATGTTAGTCTCAATTTTCAATTTATTCACTTCACTTGACCTCAAATTGGCTGGAAAAATGGAAACCCTAATTTTATGGACTTGGCCAAAATTTACGTTTAAGCTCACAGACGGGCACATCCCGGGAAGACAGACAGCAGAAAAGAGAGACAACGGGAAAACAAACAAAAATCAGGCCAAAAGTTTGAAACGAAGCAAAAATTAGGGGGGTCCCCATTTGCAATGGGGCGATGTGTGAAAAAGGTCACAACACGGCTATTCCCACTTCTTCCCGAAGAGGCCCTAGGATTAAGTTCACTGTTGGCAAAAAGGATACATGGGCTGTCCAAGAAGAAGAAACTAAGGAATCTGAACCATCTCGCTCCAAAGGAAAAGGGCCTATTTCCGAAGAGCTAGATTCCGAAGAAGAAGAAAATTCAAGTGACCAATTTGCTGAAGAAGAAGATTCAAAAGAAGACTCTGATGAGGAAAAATATTCCGTAGGAGAACAAGAGTCTAAAGGTGATCAAGAAGGTGATCAATAAGGTGAACAAGAGTCAGAAGAGCAAGAGGGTGGTAAACAGGAACTCGAGCATGATGAAGAACAAACTATATCTCCACATGAGAATGTAGTTGAAGATCTTCCCTAGATATCATCGCTTGTAACTTCAAACATTCCTCACACACCTCCTAATCCAGACACTCCTCCACCACCTTTTCCTACATTGCCTATTCCTACATCTACAATACCCGCAGTGGACATTTCACAACCCCCTGCAACATCAACCGTACTTGATACTCCTTTAGTGACAAGTTTTCAAATGATTGATATTTTGTTGATCCTTCCATCATCCATTCCCAATCTATCATTTCCATCCTATGATATCACTTCACAAGCTGAATTTAACAGGTTCATGAATAATCGATGCACGATCAACTCAATGTGCAAACCACTGGAGCAATTATGACAGACACTACGCCAATTGTCACTATACCAGTCATTCCTTCAGAAGCAGCAGTGACAATAGAGTTGACAGTCAACCAAGAAGCTCGTACCTCCTCTCTTCCCCCCTGGTTGGTATCTCAAGTATCAAAATGGAAAAAGCAAATGATCTCTCCAGAAGAGCTCGATTTTGAAGAGATAGCCCCTCCAAAAGCCAAGGGGAAGAAAAAGGCGAAAGTGTATTCACTGCTTCATGTTGACAAGGCCGGTCATAACTATGCAGAGATTGGCATACTGCCTCAAGAGGAAGGGGATATAAATATGGAGGACTACATAGCAACAAGAGTCCAGCTTGGCAAGGTTACGAATGAAAGTGCAAAGGAAGATGCGCAGGTAACCTCGGATATACTGGCAGGAAGACTTGACAAAATGGAGCAAGCTCGAAACATGTGCAAATAGAAGGCAAAGCATTATGCCATTGTTTTAAGGAGACTTGCAGGATCTTCCAGTAATGCACAACCGTTGGCAATGATAAGTGCTGAGGACCTAGCTGTGAAGAAAGCTAAGAAGTTTCCCTCCAAAGGCAGAGTGTTATATGATTTTATTAATAAAATTGTAGAACATGGTTCCCAGATTATAGTTGCTGCGGATGAAAAAGCTACTCAGATAGCCAAGCTCAAAACAGAGGTTGAAAAGGAAGAAAGTGTACTTTCCCAAGAGTGTAGAGAGATGGAAAAATGCTTGTTATTGTGGTCACAAATGAAACAGGCAAAGCTCAGCAAATTGGTGGAAGTTGGGGGGATCCCTAACAAGGAGAAATACATAGAAGTAAGAGAATCACTGAAACACCGTATCCAGATAATCAAATCTCTTACAGAAGACCTCCACCAAGTGTAGGAAGATGTTGAAGGGCATCGTGCTATCCTCGAAAAAGGAATTAAGGAGTTAGTAGGACAACTCCTTGAAGAAAATCGTATCTTCCTCCTGGCCATTGAACTTTCCGAGATCTTCAAAGAAGCCATGATGAAGCAAGTAGAGAGTGCAGAATTTTCAGAGAATTCTATGCATGTTATTTGTGATACAAGGCTCACTCTTGACAACCTCAAGAAACATCTTGACAGGTGCAAAAAGGTTCACTCATCTTCCATGAGATCAATCACCAAAATTCACTCTATTGTGGATTACACCGTTGGTCCGGATGAGACATTCATGCAAGAGACCAAGAAGAAGTATGAAGACTTTTGCGCTCAAGCAAGGAACCATGAAGATTCTTGATCTCCAATGTTAGAATTTTTTGATGCTTCCCTTTATGCATCTTGTAAATAGTTTGTGACATCCTTAATGTCTTTTCTGCAAATGTAATTACACTAATATTTGAGATGTAGTTTCATGAAGATGAATTACATTTTTACTTAGTCAAAGTTAGGTGAGATTTTCCTAAATTAACTCACCTAACTTTCCTAACTTTATTCAATTGATTTCCTAGTTTTACTCTTCCCTCTCCTTTATAAATATGAGGGATTTCTATTGTAATCTTTACCCTTTAGCATTTTTCAACGAAGTGTTGTCCTTTTTGAAGCAGATTTATGAAACTTTGTGTTCATGTTTGTGAATGAAAAATATGATCAATAAAGGAGAGAATTGCATACCAGACTTTGCGTTGGAATCGATAATCTTGTGGATTGATCTTATTGGTAGTGGTTAGTAGATGAGATTTGAAGGGCTTCAAATAGATTTGTGTAAAATTTGTGTTACATTCTTCATTTGAATTTACGTTTATGTTTGGATACTATTGTTGAAAGATCTACAAGACTTGGTGCTTGTAATCGTTCATGTTGTTCGAGGAATTGTTGTATCTAAGAAGACTTTGTGCTTCTAATGCAACAAACGTTACGATTCTCACAGATCCATTGTTGAAAAGCTACGGAATGAATTTGTGTCTTCGTGAGCTTTTCTCTCTTTCTTTTATTTGTTTATTATTATCATACTTGGAATCTCTACGCTTTGCTTTGACAAGATAGAGGTATTGGCATTACTGCTCATTTTTAGTTTAAAGTTATCTTGAATCAGAACTTCCAACCGTGAAGCATTGTAAAACATCTTCTCTGAAAAAAGAGAGAAGCATGAATGTGACACCCCCCCCCCCCATTTCGTAAGTGTAGTGTACATTGTGTAAATACTTAATTAGTTTTACCATAGCTTCTGTTAGCAGTAAGAAGGGCGCCTCCCCTTTTTGAGAAGAGAGATTATATCTCACACAGCTGTGGTTGAAGTCTAGGTTGTGTAATCTATTGAAAAGTTGATTACATAATTTTCACCCAACACAACTTAAATTTGCAAATAATGTAACATTTGTTTTACATTAATCTGATAACAATTTTTCCATGCACTAATAGCTTCTGCTCAAATTTCTTAGAAGATGAATGCACAAGTTTGAAAATTCATTACAAGAATTAGATATTCCATATGAACCACAACACAAAATACCTCACAACAGAGTTGCATCATTTGGGGCTGGTCTGATATTGCATCTAAATGTGCTGCTATAGGTAACGGAGCATGATATTTCATCCAACACTCTTCCTAACATCTGACCAACACTCACTATGGGTCTGAAATATGGTTGCACCTCGAAATAACACCTCCAACACCTTGTAAACTGACTGCTAATAATGTAACAGGCTTGCAAATATGATTTTGGGAATGTAGCAGGTATGTAATAGCTATTTTAAGTTTTAACCACTCAGAAACACACCTAGCCTGAATAGGACACTGTCCGAAAAATCATCAACGGCTTCATACCCTCCCAACTCTCATCAGCGGTTCTCAACTTGCAAAAAATAACAACCCAACAGTCTGAAAATGGGATGTTCAGTCATTCACCATTGAAAAAGGCACAAGAATAAGAGGGCAGCTGGCTCAAAGTGCACATAACCCTTTAATACTCCAACTTCTCAACAACAACAGGTTTGAAAATAGGCCCAATACCAAGGTGCCTCCCACTGTGACTAGAAATCTTTAGAAAGTTAGGTGCTCATCTTAGTAAATCCTCATGCCATGCTTCCTAGTCAACAGAAAATGGTTCGACCCTCTAGTAAAAATCGTTTTTTAGCAATAACTCTCAAAACCCCCCTCATATAGGGTCGCCTAGGCAAGAGGAACTCCACAATAGAAATTACCATCAATTCTGAATTTCTTCCAATCACTATTTCAGCAGAATGAGATGGTGTGGTCCCTCTAGGGCATCATTGAAAGTCTGGGAATTTTTCCTAGCACAATGCTTTGGAAAGTTCAAATATGGCATCCAAACTTAACTTGGATAACTTCTGCAACAACACAAAATAAATTTCAACACAAATCATTTACCTGCAAATCTCTTTTTCACACAACCTATAACTCTGAATGAGCCACATCGAATTAACTAGGGAGGATCTTTCATCACTGAGATTTATCTTCTCTGAGAGGGTTTTCATCCTCAAGAAGGCTGAGACGAACCAAGTTCGATCTCCCAAAAATTACAAGGGTTTCAATAAGAGAAAATAGAATAAACTACATAGCCCAAAAAAACTCTCCATATCTCCTTTTATAAGTTTCCCAAGAACTTCCTAGAAAACTCAATATGAAATCACTTTATTAATTTAATAGGTCTTATATCTCTCAAAAGTGATTTAGTTCATTTTAAAAAAATTCATGGCACTTAAAGTCACTTTTTAGTGTCCCAATGTAATGTCCCCTTTTTCATGAGCGTCAGAGTTTAGAGGATTTAGCCTATTGCTGACCCTCGTAGGTTAATGGGAATGGTTAGAGGGTCCTCTTGGCAGTTACCCAGGCATTGGTTGGCTCATCGGATGCATTGGACAGTCATTTCTCATGATATTCTGGATGTTGGATAACATAACATGTTTGAAAACATAATGTTAGATAACACACTGTTTGATAACATAATGTGTTGGAAAACATATTGTTGGAAAGCATAATGTGTTATCCGGATGTTGGAAAACCAATTGTTTTCACTTTATGAAGTTATACTCTAATATTATAATAAAGTGCAAATATTAAATTAAAAGGGAAATATATCTTTTATCCCACATTGGCAAGGAAAGTGTTTGAGCTCTCACAAGAAAAGTATAAAAGGATCTTAAGGGCTCATTTGTGAAGCATCCAAGGAATTGATATTTGTTGATATGATTATTTGGTGAAGGAGCCAGCTAGGGTTTCTGCCATTTCCAGCCATTGGGAACGAAAACTCTCATTGGTTATGCAATTTTGAGGGTGTGAAATATCATCTGAATTATTGCAGCAGATTGGAGGAGTTACTTCAGACTTCTCATTGCACCAAATTTGTGGCCAAGGGCCAATTCTTGTGAAGAGTTCGATTTGGAGTTGGAGATAGCTTTGCATTTCATTTGTAGAATTCATTAGAGTTTTGCATTTGCAGATTGGAGAATAAATAGAGATCTGGTATTAAATTTACAGTCATCATTTTCAGTTTCTTGGAGCCATGATTTTGTTCAAGAAGGCTTCTTCTTGCATCGATTTAGCTTGTTACTTAGAGCACTCCTCTCAAGAAGGTTAGACGAATATTTTTGATGCTGCTCGAGGTTATTTGAAGGCAGAAATTAATTATAATTTATTACATCAGCAACAAGTCAAAAACAGGGACGGCTCCATCATTGGTCTGATTTGGCTTGGAGAAGGCTCGATTTTGCATATACAAGGCTGCCATTGCTTCATCAATTTTGAGGGCTTCATTTGCACCAGGTTCTTTCATGTTTCAAGTGTAGTTTTTCATAATCATTTCAGTCATGAGTCGCTGCTATTGTGCAACTGTAGATGCATATTTATATGTAGATGAAAGGAAATATCGATTTAAGAAATAAAGATCATTTGAGCTGTCGGGAGCTTCCTGATTGTGTGCTTGAAGATAAAGTCGTCTCTAAAGAAGACACATGAGACAAAGGACGTCAACAGCTTGGGGTCGAAATTAATTTAGATCACATTTAGTTCTGGTCGTAGGTCTTAAGAAGGTATCGGGCTCTTATCACTTTATACAGGTGCTGGCAATATCACATTTAGGAAAGAGCCGATGATGTGTCTGAAGTAATCGTGGGCATCAAATTACATTCACGGGAGCATTTAAAAATCATTTGTAAGTCGGAAGCTGCTTATATTATTCTGATAAAGACAAATTTTGCGTTGTCGTCTCATTTCAATGGACTATTGCATGAAGACAATATTCAGGAATTGACGCACAAGGTGAACAAGACAAATCGTTGCTGAAGACAAGGATTTGAAGAAAATATCGAATGTTATTTTCTTTCAAGAGACGAATTCAGGAAGCAAACAAAAAGAAAAAGAAGTCAACGATAGAGGCAGCTGGGACGATATCGTTCATAACCAATAAAGGAACCGATACTCTGAGGAGCCGCATATTGGAGAGATTGTGTTGGGTGCTGAATATTCAATGTAGCTGATGTGGCGTTCCCTTTCATATCTGTCGCTGCCAAGGGAGTCACGTCTTGCTTAAGACATCCAGCTTGAAGACAAAGATCAACATTATATTTCAAGACATCGTGAATTTCCTGAAGGCCTGGACGCAGCAACTACACTCACAGAATCATCAACATTCCTAGCATCTATATAGTTAGTCTTTGTAATCGAAGGTCTGTAAGCATGATTGTATATCAGCAAGTATTGTATTGAGACTCATAATTGCATGATTAAGTTGCTTACTTTGGAATCAACACTGAATATCTGGGATATCATTGTAATCAGTTTAAGACAAGATATCTGCAAATCATTTCACTTGGAAGTGTCCAGTCCAATTATTGAATGTACAATTTGACAAATGAAATACATATAAGCATAAATAAGCTTCTATATTTGTTGAAAGAGTATGAATGCAAAAAGTTCGACAAAATGTTTGTTGCTGGAAATTAACATATGCACTCAGTTTCAGTCATCTATTGCATTGAGAAGGTCACAAGACATCTGCATTGAAGTTTAGTTGCATTTAGAAATCAATTGGCAGGGTTTAGTTGAATGATTGGTATACATTCCATCATCAAATTAAAGAACAATCAGACTAAAACACGAACCCAACAAGATTTACGGTTGAATGCAAAGCGTTTGACAATATTCCTTGAGCATTTTGAGGTCAAGATTGTCAAGGCACATTATGGTTTCTAAATTTGCTGATGAGGTAATGGTTGCTTATGAGGAGTATAGAGCATTTCCAGATAAGGTCAAAGATCATCTAGACTTTGAGCAATATATGGAACATCGGATGGATTATAGCAAGCAAAAGAGAAAATCAAAGAAATGGGAACAGCCAAGTGTTGAGAGCATCTTGAATGATATCCAATGGAAACTTGAGCTTTCACAACGAAGATTAACTCATAGTTTGCAGCAGTATGAGGATTCACTTTCAAGACGAACCTCATCACGAAGCAAAAATGAGAGACTTGGTGAAGTATCTAAAAGTCTCTATGATGTGTTTGGGTTAAAAAGAGATAAGTCGGTAGAGAATGATCTTCGATCTGCAGGTGGACATGGGGTTGAAAATGAAATGGTGGTTGATAAGGAAATCTTACATCAAGAAAATAGTATGGTGGAGCCACAAAATGATGCTCACAACATTCCAGAAGTTGTAACCAGCATTGTTAACAATTCTGATTTACATAACAGCAGTAGAAAAAGTTTGCATCAGCTTGAGACAGTAGTGACTACACATGTGCAAGATGCTGCTATGGGGTTGTCACATGAAAGTACTCAAGAATTGGATACTAACGATGCATTGTATGTTGAGGATTCATGTCCTGGTGAGTTTGATTTTCCATATCAGACCTTAGAAAACAAGCTAGAAGGTTCAAATGTTGACATGGAATCCCAGGATTGCGAGTTGGATGGTGATACGGGTATATTAGAAATAGAAGTGGGTGGAGATATTGTCACATCAGCAGCTTCTACCTCGCCAGTTGAGCCATCCTATGAGGTACATAGCAGCAGTACCTTAGATGTTGAGGTGTGCAGGGATGAAAGCACACACAATGCTGCTTATTATGAGGTGAGTGACGTTGATTCAGCCTTATATCACAGTGCAGATGACAAATCGGAAGATTTGTGTGTAGATATTACATCACAAGGGTGTCATCAATTAGTAGGGAAATTGAAGGTTAATGATAGGATGATTGCCACAACCATAGAGCATTTTGATGTTGCTCGTTAGATGCTGGCTACCTTTGGTTGGAGTACTCCTTTGGCAGATGAGCACGGTGATAGTGTTTTTTCCTTTGCAGAGATACATGCACTTCGAGAAGCAATTGGAATGATGAAACAAAATTACCTACAACTACTTGCAGACAGGGATTTTCTTCTCGAGTGGGATTGCATTTGTTATGATGCATTGCAGGGAAAGGAGAAGGTTGATGAGCTCATTCATGAGCTTGAGGTGACTATGGACTCGTTGCAGAGTGCCCAGTTGGCCCTTCAAGAGTCACAGTTATAGATTGAGAAGCTTACCATGGCATTGAGTTTAGCACAGTCGTCACCATCTTCTAATATAGTTCAGATTTCCATGGCAGCAGTTGGTGAGGAGCATACACCCATGGTTCATATCTGTGAGCAGGTTGAGGATGTGGTTACATCCATCACAGATATTGGTGTAGTTAATTCAGATGAGATGAGTGTTTTGGTTGAGAGCTCTTGTAATGAGATAGTTGTTTTTTTTGAGAGTTGTGTGACAGATCACGTCACTACTCCATCGTTGTCACAAGAGATATCTGGGGCATCATCCAGTATGGAGATTTGTACTTATGTTGATTTGTTTCCCTCACTTGGAAGCAATTCAGTCACTTCATCCCATGCAGCTGATTTGATTCCCCAGGACTATGATGGTCAGCCATTGACAGAGGTGGGAGCATTTTATCTTGATTGCATTGTGAGGAGTGTTCATCACTTCTCCTTTGGTCCACACACGGAGGATTTGATGATGCATCGGTGTGGATTGGCTCCGGAGTTATACCATCCGTTGTGGGATGGGTATTCACCATCTTCAGAAGATGGGATTAGCGGCTGCAAGCGCCTGACTCAGCTGTTTGTGGGGGATTACTTGCAGGGATAGCTGTTAGTTACACATCATGCTGATATGTATCCAACAGGGTTTGCTACTTCTATGTCACAAAGTTTTATGGGTACATGGTTACAGGATGACTATGGTATCAGTTGGCATGATGGCTTGGTTAGTTATCACATCCATGAGGGTTTAGCAGAGGACAGGGAGAGATTCGATGTAGCAGATGCTTCTAGATGTTCTTATCTCCGCATGACAGATGGATGTGAATTCAGATTGTATTGGGATCCAGGTGGCGACAGCTTTGGCACCGAGAATTGGATGGGTCCCATTGGGTTACTTCACCACTCACAACATGGTGAAGTTGGAGACAGTAGAGCGCATCGGAAGTCTGAGGATGTCAGACATGACAGACTTTCATTCTGGGTTTGGGATCCAGGGATAGCTTGCACAGTTATGTTTTGTTGATGCTACAGGAGTTAGTTAGAGATGTGTGGGACACTTCACAGTTCTTCTTTTGGGCCTTCCGAGGAGTTGGGTTTCTTTGCAGAAGAGATTGCTTGAGGACAAGCAATTTCAGGGAGGGCGGACTGTAATGTCCCCAATTTTGCGAGCATCAGAGTTAAGTGGTTTTAGCCTATTCCTGGCCCTCGTAGGCTAATATGTCTAGTTAGAGGGTCTCTTTTGGCGGTGATCAGAGGAATCTCTCCTTCAGCATCTCGTGTGGGTTCAAGTAGTCTTCAGTTGATTCAGTTTCATGTACTTACTATTTATAGTAAGTCAGTCGGCAAGCAATTCTATTTATAGCAGGGCACCTAAAGTTCACATGTTGGCAGTGTCGATTCCCAAATTCAGTTGAGTTGGTGAAAAAAGGAGTTTTGCCTAAGTTATAACGTTTAATTATTATTAAAGGTGACTTTAATAATAATTAATATTTTAATATTATATTATAACATTATATTTGCACTTTATGACTTGAGGGTCCATTCATCATTAAAAAGGGGGCTGTTTTAATTAATTACTTGGGCGCCAATTTCAAGGACATATTTTAATAATCCAAAGTGCAAACATTATATTATTTTAAAATGATTTAAAAGGAAAATTGGAGGGGATTGGCCTATTATCTTTTATCCCACATTGGTGAGAAAAGTGTATGAGCTCCTCCAGGAAAAGTATAAAAGAATCTTAAGGGGCTCATTTGGGACATTCATAATTGATTATTGGATATTTGTTTGATAATTTCTCATTGGCGTTTGGGGAAGGGAGACCAAGAGTTTCTGCCAGTGTATCGGCTTTGGAGAACGAAAACTCTCCATTGCATCAACATTTTGAGGTTGTGGAATATCAGCTGAAGGTGTTCACTGTTGGCTTCATCCAGAAGTCAAGTCTATGCTTCATCAGATTTATTGCTTCAGATCTACAAGAGATTATATTTCCGGGTATGCACATATTTGTAAAAACTTTGAAAAAAAATCAATAAATTAATTGCATTGCTGCAGTAGGGTTTATGTTTACATTTCTTGTATTTGATTTCTTGACTGGCAATCTATGAGAAAATACAAAAAAATTACAAACCCTTATCATTCAGCATAAAAACAGAAGTAGAGACAGGCAGGTTTCTTACAGCAGATTAGTTAGAAATTGTTATAATGCTGTTTTGAGTTTCTTTCTATATCATTTTGGCATTGTAAATGTTAGAGGAAGTGTTACTCTAACCATTGAGTGTTTTTGGAAGCATATCATTCTCATTTGCAGCTTAGTTCATTAATTGTAAAGCTTGTTAGTAGTACTAACAGCTGATAGTTTAGTTGCTGCAATTTATATTTGTTTATACTCCCACAATTGAGTGGTTGAGTTTTTAAATAATCATCTTTATTCATGTTGTTTCCCCCCACGATAATAAGTGGTTGTGAGGATTGTATTCCCCCCATGAAAATAAGTGGAAGTGAGGATTTAAATGGCTGGCTTGCCGCCTTTAATAATTGTAATAATTTCACCCACTGAATAAGTGGAGAATCCCCACTGCTTGTGGATGCCTGCATCAGTAGAAGAATTGTACTTTCAGCTTTGTTTATGCCTAATGATCCTCTGACCATATGCTATCACCTCGCCCACATTGGGATCTTGGTGAACATTCTTGGTTAGAGTTATCTTCTTTGCTGATTTGCATTTTGGAGCTAACGCTAATCAGTGTTTGGTTGCTGATTTGAATGTTAATTTTGGGAAAAAATTAAGGGGGAATATTTCATGGGGTAACAACATTGTCACATGAGGTAGATGGTATTATGGAATCTTTCTATGATAACACTCAAGTTGTGGGTGATAAACATTAGGAAGATAATATAGATTCAAGCCACAAAGCTCATGCATTTGTTCATCATTCCAAGGAGGAATTCGAAGGCAAGGACAAACAAGTTGAAATCAGTCCCTATTTTTTGTGCATAGATAGCAGCAGTATGTTTTCACTTTCTCATGATATGACAACCTTTAATTATGGAAAAAGGAGTGACATAAGTGCTACTTTGGTTGGTACACATGATGCAAGTAGAGGACATGAAAATTTTGATGTTGCATCTCATTTCGGGACAAGTTTTAGACACTTTGGAGCAGCTGATATGGAGCAGTCCCAAAGGTTGATTGAGGGATGGCTAGAAAGGGCAAAGCAAGCCAAGTAGTTGGCTCAACAAACTAAGCTCCATCTTCAACACATTCATGAATTTCATCACTCCCTAGAAAATTATAAGCAAAGTTTGTCTAATTTTGAAAATTTTGTTGAGGCTGATCATTCTTTTGAGGATGATGATGATTTTAGTGATGACACTCATAGTGGATCAGCCACTCAAGAGTTGTCCTTGGAGGGTAATGAAGGCATCCACAACCCATCTTTGGATTTGTTACCCATTTCATATGATATGGCAGCTATCTACTTGTTGGTTGGTGACTTAATCTTCTTAGATTCTTCATTGATCGATGGCTGTCCTACTTGGGTTTCCATTGCACATTCATATTTGGCATGGTTTACATCGGCTATTGAGTTGACTCAGCAGTTTCAGTTGGTTGTGTTAGTGCTGGTGTTACAGGAGCTGTTTAGTGATGAAAGGGACATTACACATATCTTCCCTTGGGATCCAGGTGGAGTAGAGTTTTCTTTGCACCCAAGATTGCTTGGGGACAAGCAATTTCAGGTAGGGCAGACTGTAATGTCCCCTTTTTCATGAGCGTCAGAGTTTAGAGGATTTAGCCTATTCCTGACCTTCGTAGGCTAATGGGCATGGTTAGAGGGTCCTCTTGGCAATTACCCAGGCATTCATCGGATGCATTGGATAGTCATTTCTCATGATATTTTGGATGTTTAATAACATAACGTGTTTGAAAACATAATGTTAGATAACACACTGTTTGATAACATAATGTGTTGGAAAACATATTGTTGAAAAACATAATGTGTTATCCGAATGTTGGAAAACCAATTGTTTGCACTTTATGAAGTTATATTCTAATATTATAATAAAGTGAAAATATTAAATTAAAAGGGAAATACATCTTTTATCCCACATTGGCAAGGAAAGTGTTTGAGCTCTCACAAGAAAATAACAAAAGGATCTTAAGGGCTCATTTGTGAAGCATCTAGGGAATTGATATTTGTTGATATGATTATTTGGTGAAGGAGCCAACTAGGGTTCCTGCCATTTCCAGCCGTTGGGAATGAAAACTCTCATTGGTTATGCAATTATGAGGGTGTGAAATATCATCTGAATTATTGCAGCAGATTGGAGGAGTTACTTCAGACTACTCATTGCACCAAATTTGTGGCCAAGGGCCAATTCTTGTGAATAGTTCGATTTGGAGTTGGAGATAGCTTTGCATTTCATTTGTAGAATTCATTAGAGTTTTGCATTTGCAGATTGGAGAATAAATAGAGATCTAGTATTAAATTTATAGTCATCATTTTTAGTTTCTTAGAGCCATGATTTTGTTCATGAAGGCTTCTTCTTGCATCGATTTAGCTTGTTACTTGGAGCGCTCCTCTCAAGAAGGTTAGACAAATATTCTTGATGCTGCTGGAGGTTATTTGAAGGCAGAAATTAATTATAATTTATTACATCAGCAGCAAGTCAAAAAAAGGGACGGCTCCATCATTGGTCTGATTTGGCTTGGAGAAGGCTCGATTTTGCATATACAAGGCTGCCATTGCTTCATCAATTTTGAGGGCTTCATTTGCACCAGGTTCTTTCATGTTTCAAGTGTAGTTTTGCATAATCATTTCAGTCGTACGAGCTGCTGCTATTGTGCAGCTGTAGATGCATATTTATATCAGCATTTAGATAGCACTTTGATCATGTTGTAATGCCAAGAATCTTGGCCACTTGCTTGAGCATTGTAATAGATTATGCATCATAATAGAGGAACTATAAGTTGCAGATTATATATTGGTTGTATTGAGCAAGTTGGCACCTTTCATAATCAGCTTATTAATTTGTATGCCAAGTGTTTGTAAAAATGTTCTTGGCTGTAGGTATGCATTTCTTCATTAGAAACTCAAGTATTTGCATTTGAAAAGAGTAAAAGTAAGTGCATTTCATTCTCAGCTGATTGTTAGATCATTTGGCATTCATTTATAAGCATTTGCATCATCAAATTTCAGTCAAAGGGCAAACCTTGCAAACTGAAATATTATATCAGTCATATATTCCTTGTATGCAAAGTGTTTGACGAATTTCCAAGGCCAAGAATCAGAAGTTTTTCAATCAGATTTAAGCAGGGTCATTACACCCAACATTTAAAAATTTCCACCCCGGTTCCAACGAGCTATAACACTAAGGTGTCCATTAAAATATTTTAATTGAAATAACAACCTTAGTAAAATTAATTAAATATAGCTCAATATTACATCCAAACTGCAGAAATGGTTGAAATGCATCGGAATTGAAAACTAACTGCAAAGGATTTATATCAATGATGAATGATGATAACAGACTCGATCGAGTGACTATAAATAAACGCTCTCTCCAAGATTCTTGGAGAACATACTTGATGCCAAAAATAACATTGGAAAGTGTCATCTAAGTCCTCTAGACCATTTGAACCCACTATTAACATCAAATAACCCCTCTGACAAGATAGACACCCACCCAGAAGGTCAGAGCCAACTACAATGCAAAAGAACCCTAAAATGGGCACTTATAGTCAACTTGGGCTTAGGGTAAAAAATGAGATTTTGAGCATGAGTGTTGAATTTGCATTGTGGAACTAAGGTCATTTTTGCACCTGTGATTTTGACCCAAGAATAAAAATTGATAAAAGATAGAGTTGTGTTGGCGTAACAACTAGCACCTCTGGAGTAAGAGTTGGTACGAATAGCTATGCACACTACGCAATGAGTGCTCTTCAAATTAGGAGGGGAAGCTCCCTCGTTGTGCTTGACAAAAATACCTGCAAAGGGAAATAAACTAAACTAATTCCTGTCTTTTTGTTTCAGCTGTAGAGGTACAAGGCTTTCTTGAAAACTATATACGTTGCAGCTGAGAATTTTCTCTAGTTTCGCAGATTCACTAACTACAACTAAACTTAATTGCTTAAATTCTATCCAGTCTCCTCAAGAAAACAGAGCATGAGGAAACGGAGCAAGGTTTGACTTATCAGACGATAAACAAGTATAGACCCTCAACTTGAAGGCAAGGTGGCACATCTATTTGCTCAATCTAAACAAGTTTATTGATAACATCACACGATAAACTAAATACGGATTCTCTACTTGAGGGCAAGGTGGCACAACTATTATCTCAATCCGAATAAGTTTATTGTTCACAACACCATACGATAAACAAGTGCAGATTCTCTACTTGAAGGCAAGGTAGGCATAACTATCATCTCAATCTGAACAAGCTCATTGAACACAAAACAGATTTATCTAAACTATGGAAAGAATTCACCATCACAATCGTATGAAACCCTATGTGGCATAACAATTGATCATTAAAGTAAAGACGCATGAACAAATACCAAAAGAGCAATATTGAGGGCAAGGTAGGCGCAACATATATTTCTCTCTCAAGCAAAAGTTAATTACAAATGAGCAAAAGCTCTTATTTATATACATCAAGGTGTAGGTAACCCTAAAATCACCTTGAGTCATCTACAGTCTTGCAATGCATGCAAGATTTGCTACCAAACCCTAATGAAGTAAACTATACAGTTAACTGGAAAGCCCATCAGTTAACCGATACATTAACCTAAATGGACCATGTGCAAGCATGCACGTCCTTATTTAAAGCAAAGTTAACTGGACACTACCTTCAGTTAACTGGAAACCCTAACCCTAACTCCTGTGATGATAATTCCAAGGATGAGATAAGCATGTGTTAAATTGCAAGTGAACTCAAGGTGAAAGTTGAGTTAACGCTGCTCATAACCCACCGAAATTACTGCAAGTTCCACTGGCATCCTCCATGTCATCTCGGTCACAACACTTGACCAATAACTCATCAATCTCTGTGTCATCTGGCACTTTGATGCTGTTCAAAACAACAGTCTGTTTCTTCAATTCTCTGCCACTTTCCCTGATCGTATGCATGCCATCTTTACAATCTTCAGTCGCCTTTCTGAGACTAGCTACAATCACTGAAATATTCTCTAACTTAGTCGCCATTGGCTCACCTTCAAGGCTGTCACAAATCGGCTTTTCGAATTCAGCTTGTACTTTGTCCAACTCAACATACGTGCCATCTTCAAGAAGATAATGACATGGAATCTGAACAACGAAACCGCTAACAAGTGCAAGTACTCCAACCACATCATCCTTGAGTGAAAAAACCTTGGTAGAAATCTTCTCACATATTTCCATTTTGAGAAGGTGCTGCTCTCTCCAAGTAAAAACTTTCTCCTGGTCCTCGTCAATCTCCAAGGCATCATATGCAACAGATAATTGAGATACCAGAACACGATCCTTTGCCAAACTCTCTGCAACCGCAACTTTATAGCAACTGAATACCTTGACGGAGTTTATGTGCATCACTCCTCAATTGGTACAAATCTGCAAGAAGACGTTGACCTGTAGCAACTACACTTTCAATCCAATTGTCCAAAAGTCTGCCATGACTGACTAACTGATCCAGCTTTCGTTGTTCTGCAGGTGTATTCTGAGGAAGAACAGGCGCTCTACTCGAATTTCCATGAACAAGATCAAAAATGTACTGACGAAGTTGACTATTTTCAGCCTTGAGCAAGGCCTTGTCTTCTCCATCCTTCGTGATTCGCTCTTCAAGATTATTAGTGACGATCTTAAGAAGAGTCACATCTGTCTCTCGAGTGGTTCTGCCAAGATTAGCCTTAGTAAAAGTGAAATCACCAACTTCGACTTCATCCAAGCTTTTACCTTTTGGAGGAAAGGCAACTTGGATAACAATCTCTGATTTTGGAGTTTTCTCGATATGCACCTGTTTCTTGATCTTCTTGTTCGACCTTCTCTGATAAGGTTCACCGAACTCAGACAAATCAAGGTTGTACGAAGGTTCTCGCCTCTGTCTTCCTAAAGACTTCTCGAGCCAACATGACTGAACAATATTTTCAATTCGAGGAGAGACTGTCCCTGATGTATCAACCTGTGGCGGTTCAGGTGTCTCCGATCTAGCTTGAATTGGTGTCTCAGGCTCAAAATCTATGTCAATAGGTTGCATGTGAGGCGGACTAGGAGGTTCAACGTGAGGCTCAGCCTGAATAACTGTCTCTACTGGAATCTCGGAACATTCTCAACTTGCTTCTGCTTCCTCTTACCAGTAGCTCTCTTTCCCATGTTTCCACTGAGTCTAACCCCTTTAGGAGGTATTATAATGGCCTTGACTCTAGGTCTTGCCCTAGAAGTAGAAGGCAACGAAGAGAAATCCTTTGGCGGCTCTGCTACAGGAACTGACTTCGCTTCCGTTTGCTTTCCAAGAACAACCTGCTAGTCTTGATAACTGATCTGGAAACCTCCTCGATAGAAGTATTCTCCTTAGCATACCAATCAGGTGAGCGAAGTGGCTGCCGAGCAACTTGATCTTTGACATATGAATTGAGAAGAACTTCTCCATCATCATCTGATAGACCATCAACATCTTCTGATAAGTAATCAGAGAGCTGACCGATAGTGAGTCTACAATAGTGACGACGACGAACCTCAAATTCATCTTCACAATTAGCCCAGAAATCTTCAAGTGCTGGCTCATGTGCAATCCCTCGCTCCAACCTGTCTGCATAATGACCAAGAGGATCATAGGAACGCCTCTCGGTATGAGTTTTGAACTTGAACCTCTCTATCTCAGTAGACATAAGCCTGGCATCTGTCGCCGCATTGCATGTGAAAATTCCCAATGTGAATGGAAAATTAGCCGCAGTCTTATGACGATTGCGAAGAAAGAAATGAACATGTTGCATTTGCCTGAGAAACTCCATGAAGATGATCTTGTCTGACGGGTACCTCGGCAACATCAAGGGCTCTCCAACATATCCATAAATCCGGATGTATGTGAAAGTAGGGAACTGGATAAACCAATCCGCCCAAGTCTCCATTGCTGATTTGGCCTCGGCAGAAATACGAATGTGCATCTCGTTGTCAAGATCTCTAACGGTTCTCATAGAAAAATGATCGTTCACTGCCCGAAAGTCTTGCTCGGATTGAGAAAACTCCAACTGAGGATAATACTCGTGAACTTGTTGAACACCAAGAGTGCCATTAGTTTTCAGATGCCTGTAGCTACCTTGAAATGCAACCAAGTAGACCAAGTAGGATATCATATGAAACTCATGATACTTGAGAAAGTTAGTAATCTGCTGATCTAAGCAATCACTAATCAACATAGCCCAGTCAAAATGCTCTGTGCCATCAAGAATTTTGGTAATTAGGTAAAACATCCATGAACGGAAAGTGCTAGCATCCTGTTGACCAGTAACTCGATTGAGCAAAGTTATCAAAACAGCAACTTCGTCTTTGAATTCACCACGACCAACCTTTTTAGGCATGTTAGTCTTTTGAACTTTCAGCCATTTTTGAGCCACCTTCCTCTGCGAACGTTGTTGATCAGCATCCCATATCTTCTCACAGGCCTCAAGAACTACAGTAAAGTTATCTGAACGAGGAGGAATAGCAAAGCATTTCTCTATGTCCTTCGGTTTGATACTCCAAACAACCCTCCCGTCAACTGATCTGATTTGTCGTGAAGATGAGTCATAATGCTTGATGCAAGCAAGAACGAACTCAAGATCGAAAGTAGTAATAGGAATGGATGCCGCTGCCAGCAACCCGGAACGCTCAAGATTTCTCAATGCGTTGCTGCTAACACCTTCCAAACTGCTCAGATTAACCACTGGATAAACATGATTCAGGTCTGTATCTGAAGTCTTGATGAAATTATGTGCAAGAGCCGATTTGGCCTTGTAATCAATGAGATTGAACTGCATTTTGAAAATGAGGACTTTTGACTGTAAAGTCGAATATACTTGAACTTTCTGAAAACCTCTGGACAAGGCTAAAAATAGCCTCGGACGAAAGAAATTTTCGAAGTTTTTGGAACATGGGTTTTGTTACTGCGGGATTAGAACAAACCGGATATGAATTCTTGAAAAAATCGTTTCAAGCCACATGCAAGATTCTCGGAAAAAAGCACAGAGCTTCAAAATGAAAGCTACGGGGCGATTTCCTCGAAAAAATCTAAGACGTGGGTTTTGCTGCAAATGCTGAAGTATACGACCCCAGATGATCAGATTCTGAATACGTGTTGAATTTCTTTGACATGCGAAGAAAGTATTTAAGGTGAGAAATAGAAGAAATAAGACAGAAGATAGAAAGTTTTGCTTGTCTGCTTCTGAAAAATCCGCCAACCTCTTCCTTGAAACTTGATGAAACCTGCATGCAAAGTGAAAATAAAGTCTAGAATTGCCTTCCTCTGAACAATCTGAACTTGTTGCTATGAAGAATGTTGAATTCGGACACCTGTAGCACCTTTAACTTGCTGGTCGCTCAAGAAGAATATGAACTTCGAAGCTAAAGATGATGAAATAATGGACGCCATTGCTTGGCTAAATAGATTTTCATCTATGAAATTCGTATAAGGTATGGAATCTTTGAAAAGTGCGCTTGGCTTGTGATTGGACCTCATTCCAGTTAACTGAAACTCAAATAAGCTAATTAAATCACCATGCATTAGGGTTTCCCTTTTCAGTCTTCAGTTAACAACTTCATGCAACTTTGACCTCAGTTTAGTAATCCATATTAAGTTCGCCATTCTTCACACTTGCTTTAGATTCACAAATTTGAACTAAGGCGTCCCTTTTGATAACTAAAGTTGACAATCTTAATTGAGATGAGTTCGCCATTTTCATGCAATAAATATTCCAAAAATAGCGACCCTTTCATGACTTCAGTTGGCCTTCAAGAAGTGAATGCGCCAACTTCACATGCTAAAAATAACAACCCTTTTGGAACTAAAGTTATCACTCTTTGTAAAATGTGTAGCTTCACTAATTTACGCTTCATCAATAAAATTCTAAATATGGCGACCTTTTTGATAAGTGAAGTTAACATTCAAATGCGCCATACTTCACTAATTTATGCTTCATCATTTATGCCGTCCCTTCTAGAACTTCAGTTAACACTCAATGAAGCGCCATCTTCACAAAGTCTTCACAATTGCAACCAAATTCGCCATGCATGTAAACTCCAGTTGACATTCAAGAATAATCTTCAGTTAAGTCAACATGCAATCAAGTTAACTCAACATGCAAGGTAGTTAACTGAACATGCAAAGTAGTTATCTCGACATGCGAACTGAAAGATCACTCAACATGCCAATATATGAACTGAAGATGACAACCCAGAAAACGTTTAGTCTAATTGTAGTCAGAACTCCAGTTAAGGCGTCCATTCAACTCTCTTTCGAAA
Organism: Sequoia sempervirens; assembly: GCA_007258455.2. Lineage (NCBI taxonomy): Eukaryota > Viridiplantae > Streptophyta > Pinopsida > Cupressales > Cupressaceae > Sequoia > Sequoia sempervirens. The sequence goes on along the minus strand of VDFB02366926.1, from coordinate 25,184 downwards.
ATTCAACTTTGAACTCTCAAGGCGAATTCCAGACTTAGCCAAATTTCATGAAAATTTAGGCTTAAACTTCTGCCGGGACCTCTGTTCATCCTCTGACACTGGCTGACTGACTTCTCCGATTGACTGACTGACAGGTGCATCGCAGAGCTAAGTAAAAACTGATTAAAAGGTATCTTGAGACTGGAAACCACAAAACTGACATCTGAAGGCTCAAAAATCCAAGCGCCTTTTTCAAAAGCTGCGCTTTTCCTCAGACTTAGCCATTTTTGACTTCTGCATCTCGTACGAAGGGAAAAATAAAACCTTCATAACTTCTGATTTATCAGCTTTCAGGACTGGATCTCAGGTTCACTGCGGAGCTGACCTCATTCTGCACGACAGCTGCAAAGACACATTTCCCCAGAAAATATCATCTGAGGGATGAAAAACAAGGGCGCCCTTTTGAAAAACTGCTCTTTTTCCTCCAGACTTAGCCATTTCTGGAATTGGCTAAAATATCACAAAAACTCCAACTGCAAGTTGCTGAGTCATTTTCTGATCTGACGGAGACAGGTAACGGAAAGCTGAATGTAACACGGACACATTGAACATCTGATATCATTAGAAAGAAAGCATTAAAGGCTTGAAAAGATCAGGTGCCTTTCTGAAAAAGTGCTCTTTTGCTTTTTCCTTTGGTATTCTGACTAAGATTTGACCCTATGTTTGACCTCTGGTTCACTGACTTCAGCAACTCAGATTCACCCACTGACGGATGCGTCGCGAAGCTTGAACAAAAGTGAGACAAACATCTTGGATGGCATTCAGTCAAAATCCTTCATTTGGCACCTCAAAAAGATGGGCGCCATTCTCAGAAGCTGCGCTTTTCTCCAGTGTTAGTCAATTCTCGCTTTCGCCTTGTTTTGCGCTGTATCTTCCATAACTTGGTCGAAACAGGTCCGTTTGACAAACTTGATAGCTTACGGCGAAGCTGACGTGATGTCGGACAAATGTCTGCTGGAGGTGACAAACCCTAAAAACAGGATCCGAGCCCCTAAAAGATAGGGCGCCCTTTTGAAAATGTGCTCCCCTCTCCAGAGATAGAAAATTTTGATGCTTTTCGTTCAAATTTTCATTCTCCTTAAATCTCTTCAGTAACAAACTGACATGACACTGACACCAACTCCATATTTGAAAACCCCAAAAACGACCTTCTGACATCACTTAAACAAGATTAAGACTAAATTAAGCAAAATGCCTTAGTGAAGCAAAAATTTTGGTTTTGGGTACAACAAGTTGAAAATCATTTGAGCAAGAGTTAAATTTTGTTTTTGAGAGTCAATTGGAAATTGGTGTCAATGAGATCATCAAATCAGTCAGTACAACTGTATACTTGGAACACCCACACAAAAAGGTGTAAAACAAAGGATAAAAGTACAAAGTATGTATTTTTTACCCTTATAATTATTTAGTTTATAAATATAAATATAGATATATATGCAAGTAATAAAATAAAAATTTCATTAATTGTAACTTATGCACATTCATATTATTTAGGTAATATAGTAAGTGCTTCAGGATTTTAACTTGCATGTTGATTTGTATCCCAGTCCCCATGATTTCTTTCTATATATATTTATATATATATCACTTCATGATTGTAATTTATATGTTGATTTGTAACTTATATACCTATTTGAAGAATGGGAAGCATCCATTCATCTCATTTCTTTTGGGAAAATACAGGTATTGGTATTAGATAGATCATTAGTAATTGTTTTGTCATATTTCACGTGTGACATGGGTATAATATTGGAAAGTCTTTATTAAACAATATAAAATATAAGTTTTGAATAATATAATGAACTGAGAAATCAAGAGGGTAATTTTTGGCTTGTGGCAGGGTAGGAGAAAAATTGCTGACATCAGATCTAAATTTGATTCTACGTTACTTTGGGAGCTTGAGGAGGTGGGATGACATTTGCCAGGTTGTTTAGCTATAAGTCAATTTTTTGATTTCCTTGTCATTGCCAAATAAATAATTAACTAATACAATTTATGAAATTTGTGTCTTTACTTTTGTGACGGAACAATTAATATATACTCCAATAATTATGTGATTGTATTCATATTATCAAATAAATTACTTGTAGCAGTAAAGAGCTTTCTGAGCATTGTGAATTAAACATTAACATTATGTGTTGGGATTGGAGAGTTCAAATAAACCATAATTTACATTATAATTTCAATATACATAATATAAAAATATTTTATATAGGAATGGTTTTACATTGTAAAATATGATTTATAAAGCCAACCTCATACATAACTTCTAAGTACTTGTCAATAACTAATAATTAGCCAATTATATTAAACTATTAACTAATATCATGTTAAATAATATCAACAAATAAAAATCCAGCTAACTCTTGGATCATAATATGAATATCTAACAAACCCTTGATCAAAAAGGGGAAATCTAATGAAATATCCCAAGCTAATTGTTTATGCAAAAATTTCCATTTTTATAACTTCATGTGCATAGGAATTTTGTCAAACAATTTGTGTGGACTGGACTGAGTTTACTTTCCTTTCTATTTGTTTGATGGAATCTTCATAACATTGTGTATCTCATTTCTAGTATGAGCAGTATTCATTCAACATTGAAAATGTAGCATAAAACAATAGCCAACAACTAATATTCTGCAATATTATGCTTTGACTAACAAAATAGTTTGCACAAAAATTACAATAATAAAATATTTATCAAATAAACTTCAGTTTTAACATGCTACTGGCTAACCTAGAGTCCAAGTTGGATGATCGATCCCACCAGCACATATTTTAAAATCTCATAGCTGCTCAATTTTATACAATGGCACACATAATAAATGCACTCCTTAATAAGCCACAACTCCTCCCAACAAGGCTGCGACTGATATTTAGTGGTCCCAAGTGCTGCATTGGAAGACTTGACTTAGATTCTTTCTCCTTATATGGCCATGTCACCTTCTTATGTTGCCAAGAAGTGTATGACTCTCATTTAAAGGGATTGTGACTCTTTTATTTGAATCTGTGGCTCCCTTTAATGCTGCAATAACCAAGTTTCATTCCTCATATGTTGTGCTCGAATATTGGGGGCCCCACGTGAGGTTTAGCTGAAAGTGGAACGATGAACTTCTTAAAGAGTCATGTATTGTAAAATACCCCCTTAGTTTTTTCCCAAAATAAAGCATTGCACTCATTAGCGTTAGCCCAATGTAATGATAAGCAAACTGGAAGCAACCCTTTACTTTTTGATTACCCAAATCTCGGAATGGGAAAGGTGAAAGGATACAGTGTAAGGGGATCTAAATGCAATATCAATGCTGGAAGTACAGATGAGCTATTGGTGGCAAGCCAACCAATAGAGAAAAGTAAAATACTTGCTAGCAAAGCCAACCACTTCTACTTTTCAGCAAGCTACAAGAAAGTAAAGCAAAGTACTTGGCGGCATAGCCAGCCACTTCCACTTTCATCGGGCAACAAGAAAGTAAAGCAAACTCAATCACTTATTCAGTGGGAGTGTAATACAAAATAACTGAAAGTAGAAAGTTGATTAGTACTAACTACTATATCAACATTACAATATGATGTCTAGTAAATGAAACATGAGCATTACAAGTCAAAATGATTGCCTAGTGATACAATAAGAAATCCCTGCAACATATAAGTGATTAGGCAACATAAAACATTGAGAACATGATCATATCAAGTTTGATTATTCTGTAACAGCAGTCTGATATGAAAGGTCAGCGAACTTGAAACTACAATCAACCCTCATGAATTCATCACAACTCCCTCAAATCAACTCGGAATGAACCCAAACAACTTGCAAATGAAAGAGCATACCTAGGCGACCAAGTACAAATATCAAGCTGCCATCTTCAAGCCTTGAAACCACTGGCATGCAACCCAAGGCACCTTCAACAAACTGTACGACCTCCCAAGAAGGGAAACTAGCTATAAAAAAGCAAACACTCCTCTGAAAAATATGAAACTCCAAGAAAAGGGGCACCCAAATGTGAGGAAAATAATGAGCCAATACCCACAAAATAATACCAACTCTTCAAGATAGCGTGAACATAAACGTACATCATCCCTTCACAAACCAGCAACTTGAAAATTGATAAAAACACTCCAAAATGATCTCCAAGAAGCAAACTAAAACACACCCACACCAAAAAGAGCCAGAACACATCAAAACCAACAAGAAAAATAAGCATAAAGGAAGCCATCACCATTTCCACTCAACTGCAATCCTCTAAATGAAGATGCATCCACTATTCACCTAGGAGTTGTCTTGCAAACTCGAAACTGAAGTCAGCTTGGAGGGGTATCATCCTCAAAGCCCAAGAGTCTGAAGCAAATCAGAAATCCAAACATCTATTGCAGCCACATCTGAGGAGCAACTTGTGGTTGGACGTGCATTTTTCAATCATAGAGAAGACCTTGTAGTAGGCAACGAGGTTGGATTCCAATGTGTTATACTTCATGGGTCAACATCTATTGATGGGAAAATTGTGAGCGGTTATGTTAGAGCCTACAAATTAGTTGAGGGTGATGGTTCTACATTTCATTTCAGTGATGATGATATAGGTGGCGTTTGGTTTGAACCTCGAACCAAACCTATATAGAGTGGTGATAGTTATGATGCCTGTACTTGGGAGTTGGAGAATGATCCGCATGAGGAAGATAGTGGTCACATCTTCCCAAGATAGAGAAAACATCTTTTTAGCACATGGGATTCAAGTGTTTTGGCCCCTACATATGACGTGGATCCGGTTCGGGATGAATCTATTGTCGACCATACTGTTGTCTTAACTTCTTCTACACAGTTGTGCATGTGGGAAGGCATTGTTGACATTGTTGGTGTTGAAACCAACCCTGGAAACAAATCTGATTTATAGTTGCATGGTGCTGATCCTAAATCAAAAAATTGCATAAGGATGATGGGTCTACTTTCGACTTTAGTGCTGACCCTACTTCATCTTCAGGGTTAGGCATGATGTTGATATTAGCTCCAAAAACAAATATAACTTAATGTTGCATGATGCTGATTGCAAATCAGAAATTTTAGATGAGGCTGATCAGTCTAAGGAGTTTAATCAGTTGGCGGGACAATTGAAGGTTAGTGAAGACTAGATTGATGCAACCATTAGACACTTTGATGACACTCTTAGCTGATGGAAAAGTATTGTTGGAGGATCCCAAGGATACAAAACAAACCTAAAGGAGGACTTTCCCTTGCAATTTTTTTAGGCACTCAGAGAAGTGTTGGTGGTAACAAAGTCAAACTACCTACAACTACTCTCAAATAGAGATCACCTACTTATGGTTGGTGAGATCTACTATGATGCGCTTAAGGGGAAATAAAGGGAGGTGGATAAGCTTACTGATGAGCTTATTGTCATTGAGGATTCCTTGAAGAGCACTCATAAGGCCCTTCGAGAATCAGAGATTCAGATTGATGAGTTCTATGAGGAATTGAGCTTGGTTCAATCATCATCTTCTGCAGCATGAGATCAGTCATCTACGACTTGTTGTGACCTTTTCACACATCACCCCATTTAGAATGGGGACCCCCCTAATTTTTGCTTCGTTCGGGTCTTTTGGCTTGATTTTGGTTGGTTTTTCCCACTGTCTCTCTTTTGCTTCGTATATCCTTCCGAGGATGTGCCCATCTTTTGACCTATATGGAAATTTTGGCTAAGTCTGTGAAATTAGGGTTTTGAATCTTCAGGCTATTTTGAGGTCAATTGAGTTGGCTAATTGAAATCTAATCTTGTCACTATGGTCAGAGGACTTCCAGTAGGTTCCCAGCAAAATTTTACTGAATTCTGACAACTTACTATTTTTAGTAAGTGCCCAATTTGGGACCATTTTCTCACCACTTTTGAAATTCTAACTGCTACGCTGCATTGAGACCACTTCAAGCTGCTTATCTGCAAAATTTGAGCGAGATTAGACAACTTGCTATTTTTAGCAGTACGGGCTTCAAAACCCATTTTTAGGGTTTGCATGTTGGAGTTTTCAATGCATGTCTGGAGAATCTTTTTGGGTTTTTCGAGACCTTCGCGATGGTGTAACATGCAAGCTGAGGTGATGACTTTTATCAATTCTGGCTTCAGAGGCTATTTTTAGGGTTTGCATGTAAAATTTCTCAGTGCATGTCAGGATATTCTTTATGGGTTTTTCGAGAGCTTCACAATGATGTGACATGCAAGCAGAGTTGATCATTTTTCAGGGACTTGCTATTTTTAGCCAGTGTTCGCATGTTGACCAATTTATTGGGTTTTTCTGGGTTTTCTGAGATCTCTCGGACATTATGACAAACAAACACATCCGACAGTTGGTTTAGCACTTTTTCAGACATTTACTATTTTTAGCAGGTTCACTCTAGCAACTCCCCAACACTTTAGTATCACGAATAGAGTGACATGCAACAAAAACGGGGTCAAACGGAGGTCGTTCGAACCACATGCAAGTCAGATTAAGGTTTCCAGCTTTGGGACTCAAAATGAGGGGTATAACTCTAGAATCTCCGAAAACTGATCTATCTCATCACGATCAGCATCCTTCAGGCAATCCACTGGTGAAATTTGAAGGCAATTTGAGCACTTACTATTTATAGTAAGTCACTCCAGAAACAGGCTATATATAGCAGGTCAGCACGAGGCACCAGTGTGAACAGGTCAAACTGGCCATAAGGATCCTGTGGCGCGAAGTTCAAGTCAATCCAAGTTGCAAAAGTATGAAAATCAGGGAATTTACTAAAAATAGTAAACGAGGGCAAAAGGGCACAAAAATTGTCTAAGTCATGAAAAATGGTAGGAGACCCCCTTAAATGCACCCAGGTTGAGAGAAGATGCTTGAAAAAGTTTCTAAGTTTTCAAAATTCCTTGACAGGACCCCAAATGCGCCTATGCTCAATGAGGAAGTGGTGTGAAAAATTCCTAAGGCAAGAAAACTTCCTTCTCACCCCCCTAAATGCGCCCAAGGTGAAGTGGGGTAGGATGAAAAAGTTGCTAAGTGTAGAAATTCCTCCTCAGCGCCTCAAATGCACCCAACTTGCAAGGTCATGGAGAAGAAAATTTCTAAGTATGGAAGTTCCTGCAGACCCCTCTAGATGTGCCCTCAGTAAGTTGGAGTTGGGAAAAAGTTTCTAAGGCGTTGTGAATTCCTCCTCACCTAGCCAAATGCACCCAAGTTGAGAGGCTGGCAAGGAAATCTTCTAAGGCGTGGATAAGTTGGAAGCTCCCCTAGCAAAATGCACCAAGTCAAGGTGGAGGCCTAAAAAATGTCTAAGGCATGAAAGTTCCTCCTCAACCCATCAAATGCGCCCAAGTTTGCTAGAGGTAATAGACATAAAAATATTCCAAGGCGTTGAAATTCCTGTAGACCCCTCCATATGTGCCCACCAAGAAGGAATGAGAAGAAAAGTTGCTAAGTGTAGAAATTCCTCAACCCCCTAAATGTGCCCTCACCAAGGAAGTGACTTAAATTTTTTCTAAATGTTTGAATTAGAGGCTCACCTAGTCAAATGCACCCACCTTGAGGAGGGGTGACTTAAAAATCTTCTGTGTGAGAAAAACAAAAGCGGGGACTCCTAAACGCGCCCAAGGAGAAGAAGTAAGAATAAACTTTGGTGAGAAAATATTTTTCCTAAGGTGGAAAATATAAAAATTAAATGAACCCCTTCGTATGTATACACATAAATTTTGCGTTTTCTGAGGGGAAATTTTTCTGGGTCTTAAATATTTTCAACAAGGAAATGATTTTGAAATTTTCCACACACCACTAGAGATTTTAAAGTGAAGATTTTAACCTGGCACCTATCTGATGAAATTTCCTAAATAAAATAAAATTTTTTTCTAAGGCAAAGAGGGAAATATTTTTGAAAATAAAACACCTTGGCTTGTAAATTGAAGCTGGATGCCTAGATGATTTTTGATGAAATTTCTAATGAGAACAATTTTCCTGAGCCAGAGCAAAGATGAAATAACAAGATGTACGCCTTAGCCAGTTAAAATGAACTTCTTAAAAAAGAGGCATTGGATTGAATATTTTCAGAAAAGTTTCAAAATGCAGATGAAGTAAAGTACGCCTATGCTAGCAAGGGGAGAAATTTTCAAAATTCTAGAAGGTCAAATGTCAGTGACAAGTGTTGTGGCTGCCAGAGGAGGGAAAATTCGAATTCATGCAATAGAGGAGTGGAAATTTAATGAATGAGCCAAAATTAGCAGTTTTCTAGAATTCGGCCTGGCTATATGAGTTGTGAAATTTGTTTATTTTCTTCATCAGCTAATAAGTGTGAATTTGAGCTCTAAGGTGAAGACAATTGGAGTGTGAGGAGAAATTGTTGAAGTAAGTTAGTTGGGTCGAAATTCTTCTAAGTGCTGGAGGTTGTGTTGTTGCAAGAGAAAATTCTAAGTGTTGAAGGGGATTTTGACTTTGCTGAAAAGTGTTGAGGTTTGAAGTTGGAATTCAGTGCTGAAGCTTCTCAATTCACTCTATTTGCTGGCAGTCTCGAAGTGATTTTATTTTTTTCTAAGTTTATTTCTAATGATTATCTTTCGTTTTTGCAGGATGGCTGAAGCAGATAGAAGAGCGACTGGCAAAGAGAATAATGCTGAATCCAACAAGGAAAATGCATCAAGACAAGCTGTGATCAAGAAGCTGAGCAAGTCTTTCCTGCCGGAGTCAAAGTTTTCTTCGAAGTTAGGAAAGTTGGCCGATACAAATCTTGGCTCTTTTAATTTAGAGGCTTTCAAAAGGCGAATGTTGGGGATTGGAGGTTGTAATGTCCCCAATTTAGCCCTACACTCTTCATTTGGGTTTAGCCTATTTCTGGAAGCTCGTAGGCTAAGCAGAAGCTCGAAATTAGGGTTTCCAAACTTCTTGGAGGATGTTTTCGTCTTTTTGCGGAGCTTGCACTTGGAAATGTTGAACTTGGATTGCAAATTCCTTCTGGGTTTTCTGAGAGCTTCGAGTTGGTGGTTTCGGTTCGGCATTTTGAGCACTTTCGAGAATTTACTATTTTTAGTAAATTCTATTTCTAGCAGTGGTCCTGTTGACTTCGGCTTGGTTGGCTCTCATCTTCAGTATGTTCAATTGGTTTGATCAATCTTGACCTTGGGAAGCATTTTTGGTGAGATATCCAGTTGATTTTAAAATGTTATACTTTAATGTTATATTTTATTATTGAGACCCCTTGGCCTAGTGAAGCAACTTTAAGTTGTTCATAAAAGGGGGATTTTGAGGGGTGGCGCCTCATGGAGTTATTTTATTATATTCTAAGGTCCAAAAATCAATGTTTGAAAAGGGACGCCCATCTTGAGGAGAAGATTAATTCAAATTAAAAGTTAATTTGCCTTGAGAAAAGAGACGCCATCTTTAGAGGGAAAAGGAGTTACTTCAAATTTGAAAATTAGGGTTTCTAGAAGCTTCTGGAGAGTTTTCACAAAGTTATAAAAGGAGAGCTTGGGTCTTCATTTGGGCATTTGATATCTTGAGTATTGTTATGCTGCCGAAATGGTTGCTGGATTGCTTCGAGGAATGAATGCCTCCTAGCCTTGGCTCGACTTCGTGCTTGAGAGATAGCACCTAGTGGAGAGGTTTGCTTGTTTGAGTGACATTTTGTAGTGAGGTTTGCATTTGTAGTTTGGGTTTACTTGTGTAGTTCAGTTTATTGCATTTTATGTCATTTTCTGGAGTTGCTGATAATAGGGCTGAATCTATAGTTTCACTCATAAATCAAAAAATACAAAAAGAGTTGTTCTGGGTATTGTCTCATTGGTTTTCTCTGTTGGAAGAGACCCTTCATGAATATTTGCATATTTTAATATGAAGTTTATGATTTTATAAAGCAAATTCGTCATTCCTTGTAGGGCGCCCTTTTTGGAGTGCTTTGGGATCCGTGCCATTAATTAATAGCCACTTTTAGCTGTCCCTTCTCATAACTAAGCTAGGCGCCATCTTTTTGAGGGTCTATTGCATCAAATTTGAAGTCATTTGGGTCAGTTTTGAGTGAGTTGTGTGCATTTCATTGAGTTACTGTACTGCTGGTTATCATTTTCAGTCTTGGTTCTGTCATAACAGCTTGCATAGAATCTATCATTTGAGTTAGGTTTTGAAAGGAGAGACATTGAGAGTATTAAGGAAAGCATTGAACTTTGTTGCAGCATTGGGAACACTCTTATCTTGTGCTTAACAGATAAATCTCTGATATTGTAAGCTGAACAGTAGTACTGTCAGCATCTTTCTTATTCTTGCTAATCTCATGTTTGTAATTGCCCACTGAATAAGTGGAAGAGGCTGGCTTGCCGCCTATTTACTTTGATTTGTATTGTAATATCATACATCTCCGCCCTATGGTAGCTCCATTCCCACTCCGGGTTTCAGAAAGCACATTTCGTGTTGAGTTTATTTCAGTTGCATTTGTATTTTTAAATTTCCACCATATGGTCGCCATTCCATTCTCGGTTTGGGTAGCACACATGCTGAGTTATCATGGTGCTTCATTTATTGTACTGACGATCCTCTTGCCATATGACAGCCTCTCTCTTGTTGAGATTGAGTGCGCATTCTTGGCAAAGAGTTATATTGTAACTGCTGGTTTGATTTATCTAACCCTAACGGGTGCCTTCTGCATTGTTGTGTAATTTGGCAAAATCGGAAAAATTGGTTCCGGTTTACTACAGAGGTCACCACCCATCAATTACTTCGCACAATATTGTCAGAAGTGGACTTTATACAGCTGCTGGTTTTCCACCAGCAATTCAGTGTTCGGAGTTGATTATGGAATGCGCAAATTGTTACAACTCAGAGTAGAGAACTATTGTCTCACTTGATGGAAAATTGTTTGCCAACCTCATGCCTGAAGCCATTGGAGAAGCATTCGGAATTCCTTCTTATGAGAAGATGGTCTACAGAACGAGAGAAAGAGCTGAAAGAATGTATGCTTCTACATTCAAAAGATGTGCTGATATGATAAACTCCCATTGGATGAACAAGCCTAAGCCAACTCGTACGAAGTTGCCAAAGCAGATAATTTTAGAGGACTTGAAGGAGTATTGTGATTTGATTATTATGCTTAGCAGAGTTGGAGGGTGCTCCCAATCATTCATCTTCAAGCCTTGGATGTTTTACTACATCAACCTTGTGGTGGAAGGCAAAGAACATGTTGACTGGGCAGTGATGATCAACGACAATTTGCATGAACAACTTAGAGGTTTGAGGAGAACAAAGACATTTTATATGAGCTCATTTATCATCTATATGTTGGCTCAGATGACAAAGTACAAAGGGATATCATACAAGGAGCCGATTGGGTGTGGTTCTCAGCAGTTCAAGATTCATGAGGCTTGTCCGCAATTGCACTTGACGAGCACTTCTCACTACAAAAGAGTCAATGATGCTTTGACGATGCATATCACGAGGATGCTTCAGCAGAGAATTCATCACAGAATATCAAAGGAGGCTCAGGAGCTGATTGAGAGGTACGGATGTTGGTTTATCCAATTTCCGAAATTCACTTACATTAGGCTGTAGGGGTTTTCATCATATCCATACAGATTGCCTAGATACCCCACAAATAGAATTTTGATGTTAGAGATATCTAGGCAGCTCATTGCCTACGATAAGATTCAGAAGAAGAAAAAGAAAGGAGGACTTGACTTCTCGATCATCATGGGAAATTCAGATGAAGTTTGTCTGTCACTGTAGGTAGCCAAGGAAGCTGAAAACGAGCTTCAATTTTTCCACCTCTCTTATCACACTAGCAGACAACATTATGATCCTCATAGAAATATCAGATGGATATTGGCTGAAGAGTTCAGACATAAGGCACACATTGAAGATTTCTGGGCAAGTGCGTTGGATGATGCTGAGGTGAGGAGAAGGATGTTTTTGAGGGTACCATTAAGCATGATCAGGGAATGTGAAATTGTTCCAGTGCCAGACCAGGTAGATGAGGATATGAATGTTCTACAGGCTGATTATGAGACAGTGAGGAATACACTACTCCCACTTCTGGACTGGTCAAAGTTAGAGATTACAAATTTAAATATGCTTTGCATACCAGTTTTGACATTCACAAGAGTATGGGTAGGGAGGCACGCGAACAGGCTTAAGAGCAGATCAATTCCTCTCACCTATAAGTTAATGGGAGATCATAGGACGCCCACTGTTAAACAAAAGAAGCAGGTTGCTCGAGCTGCGGAGCCACGAAGAAAAGAACTAGTCTAGCTAGAGCCTCAGAGAGTTGAGGAGGCATCACATACACCATTGAGGACTCACTCTCCAAGTGTGCAGGAAGTTTCACTGTTTGCAGATCAGAGAGTGAGGTTGAATGAAGAACAGGAATTACAAGAGACAAATCAGCAACCTCATAGAGAGTCAGTTGGCCAGAGCGTCAATGTACCTAGAAAAGAAAACCAACAGGAGATAGAAGAAGAAATGGCCACGGATACTCGCTTTCAACGTGAGATTGATGCGGCATTAGAGGATGATACTACTATAGGGCAAGAGGCCTAGGGTTCAGGAGATACTCAGCCTATAGAGATTGATGAGCCTCGTCAGAATGAAAATAGAGAAGTACGTGAAGAGGAAGCAAGGGATGAGCAGCCGTTCATTATTTCTGACTTGCAGCAGGCAATGCCTAATTGGCTGAGGGATAGGATGAGAAGGGAACCCATGGAAGAAATTGATCCGACAATTGAGATGGAAGAATTTCTGACTAGGATCAGTGCACCTCCAACAAAGAAGAAGGCCAGAAAGTTCTCAAAGATTTCAACAGATGAAGATGGCTCTCGCACACTTCACGTGGTTGTACCTAGAGTTGAGTGCGATCGAGATGATGCTATTCTAGAGAACTATGTGATCACTACCATGGAGTTAGGCCGCCCCACTAGAGCATAGATAATCGAGGAGTGTGATAACTCCTATCAGGCACTCAAGGATAGGCTGCTCCGAACCGAAGGCAAGTATAAAAGATTGAAGACGGACACAAAACATTGATTGGTTATGTACAACACTTGTCTCGTCCTTGTGGGTAGGAGAATCTAGCAATTGAGCTCCCAGACGAGTTTCCCAGAGAATTAGTTAGCAGCTTGGAGGACTTGAGGAGGATGGCATAGGAGGCGGATAAATGGGTTACTAATGTTCGCACCGAGATGGAGAAGTTTATGGAAGATCTTGCTCATTCCTATCAGTTGGCCTCGGGCATTATGGCACGGATGGACGCAATTGGTCAGGCTTGGGGTGAGGCTCACATCTATTAGAACAAGGTTGTTTAGCATTTGGAGGCTTTGATGCATACGCCCTTGCAGACTTTGGTTGAGGGAGGCGTGATTCAGGAAGGTGATAGGTATGACTTTTCTGGCTGGTATTCTTTAGTGGTCACAGGCTGAGGTTTCTTTGACGTAGCACGGGTAGATTCGGTCAAAGTCAGAAAGGCCATGGGAAATATTATAGATGAAGTCCTGAACACGCTTGAGGCTATCTTTGCTAAGAGATTGACTCCGAAGGAGATGACTGCGGATGGTTTGAGGAGTGGACTGGCGCCTTTCTTTTCGGAGGTGAAGACTTTTGTGTAGGGTGATTTTGAAAACACCTCGACTTTCTCCAACATTATTCAGAATACTCAGGATGCCTTGACCGCTTGGAGGAAGTCTTGCACTCGGCATGGGCAGATGGTAACAGTACTTGAGTTTCAGCTTGATCACATCTCGCCTATTTTGGTTCTAGAGGTTGAAGCTGTGTTGGCCAGGTTCATTGAATTTGCGGTCAAGGAGAAAGAGAATGGAAACGCCCTTCTGGATGATGATCTTCTAGAAGATGATGGTGGGCATTAATTTCCTATGCTATTTTGAGAGTGAATGGAGAATCTATTGCTCATTTATTACCACACTCCTCGTTGTGGCGGTTTTTAGGGTGAATCTTGTTTAGGGTTGAGATGGCATGATCTGGGCCATCGAGTAGATTGTAATATGAGCCGTCCATTGGACTGGGCCAACTATAAAAGGGGCATCCCCCCTCATTTGTAATACATTAGAGATTAGATCATTAGAGAATAGAGGAGCATAGAGAGATAACATAGATTGATAGCATAGTTTAGATTGAAGAGGAAGGAAAGTTTTCCATTTGAATGCTTTGGAAGAGATTGTTGTGAACACTCCTATAATAGAAGAGTTATCATTGCTTATAGTTTCATCTCTTATTGTGGGTAGCTAGCAAGGTTTCTCCGTCCTTCTAATTCACTTAGAATCTTAAAGTAGCTTAGGGTAAAATAGATTTCATTTCATGCAAGTAGATGGTAGTTGTGGAATGTGGTGTTTGATCTTAGCAAGCTTCATTTAAATCCATACCACTAGCAAGCTTACTGATGGTAAGTTGACCTTGCGTGGTCGACTGGAATATCTCAGACTTAACTTCAATTATGATTAGTATGTTTGTATGCATCGTCGTGATGGTATTTACATGTTGAATTATAATCTGAATATCCTTAGCCACCCCCTTGAAGATTGCACCGACTCCGTGGAAGCTTCCCAAAGTGAGGCAAAGCGAAGTCTGGTTGAAGTTTGTTGAAGTTGATCCCCACTTCCCGCTCTTAGATTAGTCCATAGCTTTCTTATCCCTGCAACCATTTCAATTCAGTACTGTCTGGTTAGTTTAGGAAACAAGAGCTTTATAGACATACCTTTCGAATCCCGCAAAACCCCTTTCTCTTTGATGTCTGCTGTCGAACAATTGTGTAAGTCCCCTTGAAATACCAGCAAATCACAACGAACCAACTGAGACTATCCATCGCATAAAGGAACCTTGGAGTTGAATGCATGGTCTTTCCTGCAATCTTAGCATGCTGGATACTTTGATCAAGAGAGGATAGAGTGACCGTTGGAAACTTTATTTTGTGTTGGTGCGGTCATAAAACACCCGTCAACACGACTGTTATGACACCTGCGGATGGTAGTGGCAGTCATGGTTTGAGGGGAGAACTCCTAACGGTGGTCGAGCACAAGGAGGTTTCAGGTTTACATGAGCCTAAGGATAGGAATGATTTTGACATTCCCGAGTTTTAACATAGCTTGTACCATAGTGACCATGAGTCACCTTTGAGGGAGAGCAAATTGAGGGCTCAAGATACAGATATGTCGGTGGTGGAGATGCATACATCGTGTGGACCAGCCAGTAGTGGGGTGCATGTAATCACTTGTAACAGGACCACCAGTCTCTACATTGGTGAGGTAGAGATTGCTATTAGTGAGTCTAGTGAGTCTCTGTCACTTTTAGATGGTTGTATACAGGGACAGGGATCAAAGTTTCATCATGTAGACATTTCCTTGGTTGAGAGTGCAACTTCCTTGCCTCAAGCATTTCAGATGGAGGCACATACCCATGTGTGGCATACACTTGGGAAGACGAGGACACAGGGGAGTTGTGTTTTCATTGTGCATGATGGCATCATTGAACCAACTTGTAGTGATGGAGTTTTGCTTCATGGTTTGGTGGGAGATAGCTGTCCTACTCCATGGGACGAGGATTTCATTCATAATTTTTGGAGGACATCAATTGTACATGAATTTGGAGGAGATTTGCATCATTTCCTTGTCATGGGTGAGTGGCATAGGGATGTGTAATGTCCCCGTTTTTAGCACTTCACTTTTCAGCGATTGATAGCCTATTCCCAGCGTGCTGTCGGCAAGTCAGTGGTAGAATTAGGATTTCCGGCTGTTTGATGGGTTCTTTTGAAGATTTAGGGTTCTGCTTGTTGAAGTATGGATGTTTGTATTCTGGATTCTTTCTGGGTTTTCAGAAAGCTTCGCAATGGTGTCGCATGCAGTCTGAATTGAGCGATTGTCCGAATTTATTATTTTTAGTAAATTCTATTATTAGCAATGGTCCAGTCAGCATCAGCTCAGCAGGCCTTCCTCTTCTGGCAGTTCATTGGGTAATTCTGATTTTTGGCTTAAGGGGTTCATTTTGGAGGAATAAGTATTTTAAAGACAATAATGTTTTATTTTATAAAATAACCCCTTGTCCTAGTATTATGACTTTAAGTTGTTTTAAAGAAGGGGACCTTGAGGGGTATTTTCTCATGAAAGAAATATTTTATATTCCTAAAGTCAAAAATACTTCTTGGAGAAAGGGACGACATTTTATGAAGAGATTTTTAATAAAAGTCAAGATTGAACATTATGAAAGGGGGCGCCCAAACTTGGAGGGAAAAGAAGTCAAATTCAAATATGAAATTAGGGCGCATCTTCTAGAAGTTTCTGGAGAGCCTTCTCAAGTCTATATAAGGAGGCAGTTGCTCTTCATTTTCTCATCTTTGGATTATGCTATTGTTATGCTGCCGAAATGGTTGTTGGATTGCTTCGAGGAATGAATGCCTCCTAGCCTTGGCTCGACTTCGTGCTTGAGAGATAGCACCTAGTGGAGAGGTTTGCTTGTTTGAGTGACATTTTGTAGTGAGGTTTGCATTTGTAGTTTGGTTTATTACATTTTATGTCATTTTCTGGAGTTGCTGATAACAGGGCTGAATCTATAGTTTCACCCATAAATCAAAAAATACAAAAAGAGTTGTTCTGGGTATTGTCTCATTGGTTTTCTCTGTTGGAAGTGACCCTTCATGAATATTTGCAGATTTTAATATGAAGCTTATGATTTTATAAAGCAAATTCGTCATTCCTTGTAGGGCGCCCTTTCTGGAGTGCTTTGGGATCCGTGCCATTAATTAATAGCCACTTTTAGCTGCCCTTTCTCATTACTAAACTAGGTGCCATCATTTTGAGGGTCTATTGCATCAGATTTGAAGTCGTTTGGGTTAGGAATGAGTGAGCTATGAGCATTTTGAGAGGATTCTGTGTTGCTGGTTCTGATATTCATGTTGCTGGTCTGTCATATCAGACTTGAGAAAATTGTGTATGAGTGAAGGGTGGGTGTTAGGAATTCATATTTGATCTATTGGATGACATATTTACTATTGCAGCACTTTGCGGAGTTCTAATCCTTGATCTTGCAGGCACTCTTCAATATATTGTAAGCTGCACAGTAGTACTGTCAGCATTTCTCTTAGTCTTGCTTTATCATGCTTGTAATGCCCACTGGATAAGTGGAAGAGGCTGGCTTGCCGCCTATCTACAATTGAATTGCATTGTAATAACTTACATCTCCGCCCTATGGTAGCTCCATTCCCACTCCGGGGTTGAAAGCACATTCTGGGTGTTGAGTTTATTTCGAAGTTGCATTTGTATTTCTTTAAATCTCCACCATATGGTCGCCTCATTCCATCTTCGCCTGGGCAGCACAATACCAAGTTGAAAGCACAAATTAGTACCGATTATTGTAATGATTATCCTCTGCTACGCTTATGCCTCGTTGAGATTGAGTGCGCATTCTTGGCAAAGAGTTACATTGTAACTGCTGGTTTGAATTATCTAATCCTAACGGGTGCCTTCTGCATTGTTGTGTACTTGGCAAAATTTGAAAAAAATTGGTTCGGGTTATTTCAGGATGATACTCTATCACCCTATGGCTTCGGCACAATCATTTGCATCCCCATAGGTTGGTCTTTCAATGTTGAAGGTGCTGATCTGTCCCATATCAGCAACCTAAGAGGAGCTGCTACATGTTTTCTGGCACCTATACTGTAAAATACCTTGCAATTTTTTTGCTTTAAAATGCTGTATTAACCTACTTGGAGTTTTGTCAAACACCTGGTTGGCAGTTTAATTTTATGCTGTCATAATTTTCTGTTTGTTCTGTTTGGTTTGAGGGGAGCTCGTTTGCCATTAAGTCACATTAAGGCAGCCAAGTAATTACCAGAATTACGTAACAATAATGCTGATTGACTGAAACATCATTGGATCCTGTTTCACCATTTTATGCCACTGTATAACTCAAGAATTTCTACCAGTACTTGGAAAGTTCAGATAGATAACTAAATTCCCATTCAAAAATATGACTGTGCCAGTAAAAGTTTCCAGAGGATCAGAATATTAAATCAGCTAATTGTTCAGTATGCCTGCTCAGAAGTGTATATCAGAATACTACTCTTTTCAAAATGCTTTAGACTTCAGCAAACAGGGATTACAACAGTACAGGAAATTCCAGTCCTTGAAACAATCAAACTGTGTATTGTTTGACATCATGTTTTGTAAATATCAGACTCAGAGAATGCTCCAGAACCTACTGGTAATGAGATTACAGCAGATTGGACTAAAGGTAACAAGAACATGCCATGACAAGTATGCTTTTTTTCCAACAATGCTTTACAAACATAGAACTGGTTGTGATATTGTGACAGCAAATTAATTGCAATTTTCTGAACATGTGTATGGTGGCAATATATGAACAACAGGCCCAAAATTTTTGCAACACAGGAATATATCAAACTCAGACTTGTACCATTCTCAAACAATACATTTGGAAGGAAATTTCAAGTACCTAGACCGGTTGAAGTTCGTATCAGACTGGTAGAGATAAGATTGCCCTCATGTGCAGCCCAGAAGAACACGTCCATCAGCTGTGGAGTCTCTTTGAAGGTAGATACTTTCAGGTAATGGTGTGTCTGGCCTTTTAATACTCCCTCGCCTTCGTTAGTTACTTATAACAAGTGCTACGACCCTCTAAAAAGGAGAATAATGCACCATCGTCTTCAGAAAACGCGTTTCCTCTCCAACTCGCGCGGTTTTTTTTTGACTAAGCACCCTTTTAAGGTCTCCAATGCTGAGATAATAGACGTCTAAGATTTAGCCATACAGCCACGCCAACAAGCTGTATTAGAACTCAAAATCCGTTCCCTTGAAGCCGCGAAACAGCAGATATTGAACACGCGAAAACCAGGTTGTCTTGTGAAGCTACGATTTCCTTCAAGCTCGTCTTTCTTCCAGCTAGGGGCGATCTTTCACACCCGAAACTGTGAATGGAGGGCCTCCAAACCCTAAACCAGGCGTCTCAACTCCTTCCCGTGAAGAAAAGTGCGATGCATATTCAAAAGGCTCAAAAGTGCGAATGAGTTTTCAAAGCTTCCCTTTTGTATTGTTTTCCTCCCTCCTCAAAAAGCCCGATAAAACAACTTCATTACCTTTTAATATTTCATTAAGTCACCTTTTCAAACAAATGCATAAGTGACTTTATCAAATCTCATAAAATTTCACCTAGTCACTTAAAAGATTATTTAATTAATTACTCAATATCACACTAGAGGAAGAGTTATGACTTGATGTGATAATTAAATAATTAATTAAATGATTCCCTTAGTTACGTCACTTGCCTTTGGGAATTAAAAAGGCAAGGCGGTGTCCCACTTAGCTAGCGTGAAGGGGACATTACAGTCCTCCCTTCCCGAAATTGCTTGTCCTCAAGCAATTGCAAACTCGGGTGCTGTAGAATCTGCTCACTCTCCCATGTGGCATCCTCGGCTGGCAAATCTTTCCATCTCACCAGATACTCTTTTACCACCCTGTTCCTTAACCTTCTCTCTCGTGTGTGTTGTACCCCAAAATTAAAATTTTTGTTACACTTAGACATTTTGAAGAAATGAGTAAAAGTCTTGTCAAATCAATGAAAAAGGTCAAAATTTGGGTGTACGTGTCTTACATGGAGGGTTAAAACACAAATTTTTCAAATTCTGACGATCTGGGTCTGCTAAGAGCAGCTTGACCTACAAAACCCAGATCTCAGTTTTTCATCCCTAAATTTTAGGAAAACTGCTATTTTTAGAAATTTTCTCGAAATAGTAAAGCCTGGGTTTTCCGGGTTTCTTCAAACGGATATCGCAAAATTTTCTAAAATAGAAAGCTGTCCGGCTGTGGTCCGAACTGATTTTGATTGCCCAAACAGTCCGTATCAGTCGGTGCAGTTTTAATCTTAAAATAATCAGTTTTGCCCTACTGGGTCTATTCAGCTTTTTCAGAAGCATATCTGGAGTTCTGAGGTCATCAATGGAGGTCATCCGACTGCCAGGCGTCAATTCCAGCATTCAAATTTCCAGCGAAAGGTGAAATGATGAGCATGCACGAGGATCGAGGAAGAAAAGTGAAAAGTCATGAAAATTTTCTAAGTCTGCTAAGTTTGGGCGCCCCAGTTGAAGAAAGGCGCCCACCTTTTCAGGGTACCAGATGAAGGAATTAGGGTTAGGGTCTCCAATGGAAGATGCTCAGTTTCAGTCAGCTTCGAGATGGATATCCCCGTCAGAGCATCAGATGATCCAGTCTCCGGCAAATTCAAGTTGAAGTCAAGGTATAAAATGAAAATCTGGAACTTGAAGAAGATGAACAAATTGAAATTTTTCTAAGTCTGGAGAAACTGGGCGCCCTAAGAAGAGAAAGGCGCCCAACTTTTCAAGGGTGCAAACAGAGGAAATTTCAGTCAAAGTTATAACGGGAGGTCTTTAGAATTCGACAGGCTTTCCAGTAAGCTATTCAGCACGACAATCGGAGTTCGCAGTCACCAGATACGAAGAGCTGAACAGAGGGTCCGGTGAGAGCTGAGAACCAAAATTCAGAAGCAAACACAGAAAATCAAAAAATAAAACTAACTCTGGTGAAATTGGGCGCTCCCCTTGAAGAAGGGCGCCCAAACTTTTGGAAGCCCTAAACTCACTTTTGGGCAAAGTTCATTCTAGAAGACCCCTCTTCATTCTTCGTCAGCTTCGCGATGAGCACAAACATTCAGCAATCCGATGCCCAAAGCTCAAGATTTAACGAAATCATCTGTAGAAGAGAGGATAATGAAGAACTTGGAAATTAGAAAAAATGGCTAACACTGAAGAAACTGGGCGCCCCTAGAAGGAAAAGCCTCCCGTGAATTCGGAGGTCGAAATCAAGTTTTTAGCCAGAGGTGCCTCCAGAACGTCTTTTTCAGAATCAGTCAGGCTTCGCCGTGAATCACTCAGCTCGCCTGTCGAGTCAGTCAGTCAACGGGAAATTGGTGGCGAAGTGGCGTGTCAAAATCATGAAAGGTTGAAAAAGTGAGAATTTTGACTAAGTCTGGTGAAGTTGAGCGCCCCTCTTGGAGAAAGGCGCCCAAAATATCATGCCTTAGAAGATTTTTAAGAAATTTCAAATTTCAAAATTTGCTTGAGAAGAAGATGGCGTCCAATTCAAGAGGGGCTGAGATTTAGGGTTTTGAGAATAAAAGCAGAAAAAAAAAGCAAAACCTAAAATCGAACCCTAAGTCTATTTAACACCTCTTTTCAATGTATTTTTCATTATTTTTGCAGGTTGCCTTCAGTGGAGAAAGTTGGAGCAGCAAGTTTGAGAAATTTTTGTGAGTAAAGAATTCATAGTTGCTGGTTTTACATCAGATTTTTCAGACCAGCAAGCATAAACCCTTGCTTTTTCAAGCTTTTTGTTCCAGAAGATCAAGTTTTTCAAGCAGAAAGCCAAGGCTTTCAATTTTTCAGTCATCTGGGTCTTTTTGCCTCTATCTTCTGAAGAACTTTTCAAGAACTTCATCAAGTTGCAGCAAGTGCTTTTATCTTGCATGTCAGTGAAAACTTCAGTACATTCAAATTTCAACCATCTGGGTCCTTTCCAATCAGTCTTCTGAAGAGAACCCATATCGCAGCTTTTTTCCAAAACCTAGGGTTGGCTGCTTTTTCGATCAAACGATAGGGTTTTTCAAATCTAATCAACTGGGTCCATTTCTAATGATATTCTGAACAAAACCCAGATGCCAGCTTTTTTCGGGAAAAATTGAAGAAATTAGGGTTTGCTGCTTTTTCAGTCAAAATTCAAGATTTTCGAAAACGGACGATCTGGGTTGTCTTGCATTGATATTCTGAACAAAACCCATATCTCAGAAAAATTCTCAAAAAATCCGTCCGTTGAAGCATAAAAATCAGCATTCTAAAAATAGAAATTGCACAAGACTTGTCTAGACCAAGGCGAGTTTACAGTTGTTCTTCAAGTTTTCTGAAATGGAGTACACTCCTAATGTTTTCAAGTCCGAATCAGCCCTCTTTCATAATTACATCAAAACAGCTGAGACAAACTTGCATCATGTTAAGCCGGTGTTCGATCTATATCCCTTGGAGAGAGCAGGCAACATTTCAATCAAGAACCTGGGTCATTCTGGATTCCTCGCAGCAGCGTCTATTCCTATATCAGTTCAGAGCCTTGAGTTCGTAATCGCTACTACACAACCCTACTAGGAGATCCGCCACGGATGGTGTTGATTTAAATAAAGCTCCCGACATGGTCGAAGCGTGTTTTTCCATTCCCCCATGGCTCAAAGTGTAACTCTTCGGGAGGGATGAATGAAAAGATGTTGAACATGTATACAAGACAACATGAAGAAGATTGCGCAGATGGATGAAAGAAAAACATAAGACATTGCCCAAGAATGTCGGGCGAGGAGAATTCAAGGACGAGGCTGCCATCATCATCACTTTGCTCAACAGGGTCACTGACTCAAAAGATGCCACCAAGTTCCAACCTTGGATGTTTTATGCCATACCTCACATTATGAAAAAGACCGAGTTTTATGACTGGCCTACTTTGATAAGTGACTGCCTACATCAACAAATAACAGAATATTTCCAGTTTCATGTATTCCACATGGTGTCATATCTAGTCTATTTGGTGGCCTATCAAGGTCAATTCAGAGGATTGAACACCGAGGGGTCATTGAGCGTTCAACACATATATAATTATTATCCCCAGTTGGAATTCACAAAGTCGTTGCACCACTACAAAAAGGTGAACGAGGCATTCTTGATGTACACGGTGCGTGACTTAGACAATGAATTGCACGTCCGCATCTCTTCAGTTGCTAGGGCAGCAATGGCAGAATGGGCAGATTGGTTTATACAGTTTCCTACCTTTACCTATCCTTGTGGTTTATGGTTATCTAAAGCCTGCTCATGCTGCTAAGGTATCCGCCGGGGACGAGGTCATCTCTGCATGGAATTTCTTGAGGCAAGCCTTGGCTTGTTCACATAGCTTTGAAATAATAGAAAGAAACCCTCTCACTTTCCATTAGCTGGTATTACATGCAGATCACATGTATGCCAAGAGACAATTGGGAGTTATAATTATCCTGACCCACAAGAGAGGCGGTCATTTGATCCTCATGGTGTCTACGCTGGCCGGTTGGAGAAGAACTACAATCATATACCCGCACTTGAAGATTTTTGGGCTAACTGTGCAGATGAGTTTGAAGTGCGAAAGCGTAGTTACAGCAGGTTGACTCTCCATCAGATGAAAGACTGTTTGAATGAAGACATTGAAGGACTCTCCGATGATGATGAAGATGTGCTTCTACCAATGTACACTCAGAAAAGAATCGAGGATCAGCCTCTTCCACAAGTTAATTGGGCAAACAAGGAATCTCTTTCAGTCGAAGACAGAACAAAACAGGTTGTGGAGTATAGTAAGGTTTTCCTAGTGCTTAAAAGGAAGAACTCTATTCCAGTAGCAGAGCCGCCAAGGATAATTCCCTCTTCTTCCACAGCACAGTCAAAAGGAAAGGGTAAAAGTCAGTCTCAAGATGGCATCAAAGGCAGTAGATCGAATAAAATGTAAGAAGAAGGATGGATTTCAGTATAATATACAGAACAGCCCACAGCTTGATTCGTGGTTCCTCTGACGAGCCTATACCTGTAATGAAGGCAGGAGCTTTCAACATACATGTTCCCTGCATTTTGACTAAGTTCACACACCAATTCATATATTGATCTTGATATCTAAGATGATGGTAGATTATGTTAGCATTCCCGAGTGCTAGTAAAGATATTACTTGTATTGAGAACTCCTTAGGAAGGGTTAGGAGAAGGCCTTCATATCAAGTGAGTGTTGACATCTCAGTATTTACTTTGAACCTCCTAAGAAGAAGGCAAAGAAGCAAGTTCATTTTGATAGGAATCCTGATAACGAGATTGTCATAGAGACTGCGGTGCCCCCAGAAGATAAGAATAGGGATGAGGTAAACATGGATGATTTTGTCATGGTCAAGGCTAATCTCAGTAGAAATACCAGACACGCAGATTTGAGTCTCTTCAAAGTTGTATCTGAAAACCTTCATGAAAGAGTGTTAAAAGACGGAGAAGACAAGGCAGCCCTCAAGGCCGAAAATCAGCAGCTTAAGCTTTTTATTTCTAACCTTGCTCGTGGTTCTTCACAAACAACTCAGTTGCTGCCCCAGGTCTTAGAGACACCAGCTGATCATCACCAGTTAAGACAGCTGGTCATATGTGGGAAAGAGACTCAGGAGTGGATCGAGAGCTTCATTGTTAGAGGAAAGGAGATCTTGGCTCAGATGTTCCAGTTGAGAGAAAACGCTCATGAACTTCGTCAAGGCATCCAGGGATTTGAACAAACACTGCCTGAAGTAAAACCTAGGCATGAGATTATCATTGCTGATTTAGACACAGCCTACGGTTCAGCGGTTTCAAAGGAGCACAAAAGACAAATCCTTGCTTGGAGAGAGCGTCATGTTTTCAAAATTAAAACTTATGAGAGAATATCTGAAGAATTCATCACCTACAGACAAAGGGTGGTTGAGGCTCTCCTTTTCATCAGCGAATTTGTCATAGAGATCCCCTCTCAGTACAGTCTTGAGGATGGTTCTTACGTCGGGCTTGAGGAAGTACAAAATCAGTTCCAGAATGTTGTTCATAGTTGCAGCCCAGTTGGTGGAAGGATAGGTCATGTTTCAATGATGTCAGCAAAGTTCAATAAAGCGGCCAATGAGATTGAAGATTTCCAGAGATCTATTGCAGATGCCGAAGATATTCTTGAAAAGCGGTGTTTTGCTGTTGATGGCATAGATGCACCGAACCGGGACACAATCTCAAACTTCCTAGTGGATGTGATCGAGTTTTAAAGCAGCTTTCTTCTAGAAGCTTTCTTTCCCGCTTTCTTTCTATTCTTGGAATAATCCTTATCCATTCTTTGAGGATAGAAAGAAGATAAGATGTAATAGTTGGCGTTTCCCGCTTTTTTTGCTTTCTAGGGTTTCTTCTTTCTAGATTTAGTAATAAAGCTTGCTTGTTGAGCAAGCCCTAGATTGTGAAAGCAAGGAGATTTTAGGGTTCCCTACTCCTCTGCTTCTCTATAAATAAGAGCCTTTGCTCATTTATTTTCTTTAACCGTGCTAGTGAGAACAAAACGCTTAGCCTATTGTGCCTTCTATTTGTTGCTCAAGTATTGTTCATTTGT
>VDFB02366925.1:0-44111 GCA_007258455.2 Sequoia sempervirens | reverse complement strand
AAATTTGACCTAGGTTAGAAAAGGGATAAACTAAAGTTCAAGACTAGTTCCTAGTAATAAGTATAGATAAGAATAGATAAGGTTTAGGTTGTGTGTCCAATCTTAGCTAACATTGAACTATATTTCTACACTTGTTATTGCATAAAGGGTTAACTAAGTCAAAGTGGGTTCAAAACGAATGTGAGAAGTGTGAGGTATGCACTTTTTTCACCATTATATTTTGCTCACACTTTGGTTGACATGTAAACTATCAAGAGAATGCATTTCAAAGTAAATACAAGCATCTGATAGGAGATTAAAAACATAAAGACTCATAAAAGGATATTGATATGGTGAAGCAACCAACTTTTTTTTAACAAGGCATCACTACTACTACAACGTAACATGCATCATTACTCTATGCAACATCAACAAGTATTAATGATGTGAGGAATAGCATGTCAATGTGCACACAAGAAAGAAGGAAGATCAAAGCAACATACATCCCCTCGGATGGTGTATTTATAGTGGACTAGTATGCTCAAAGTGTGGGTACCGATGAACATGGAATCTTGAGGGAGTGTCACCTCATGGAAAACTTATTCCATTACGATCCTAGATGATAGGGTGAAGGGGGATACTATTCAAAATCAAGTAATTATAACATTTAAATATTGAAAGTGAGTTCATGAATTAACCAATTATAATCAACTCATTAAATAGTGTATGTTGATTATCTATATTAATCATTTACAAAGAAAGCATAAAGATAAGGAAAGTATATTATATTCACTTTTAACCTATATTAACCATTGGGGTATGTGCAGATTACGATGGGCCAAAAAGTGGTGATATGATGGGCATGCGTAGGGTATGTGGCTGACAACTTTTTTCTTACCCAAAATTGATGAAACGAAAAGGGTTTTTTAAGGAGATTCACAGCTTTCCACCAATATAAATTATGCTTTACTTTAAATTTAATAAATAATTATTATTTATTTTCTATTTGAATTATGACTAAAGTCCTAATTGATGGGCTGATTGAAAAACCTCTATAGCTTTCAAATGGTATCCCATTTTTTGAATCCAAAACATGTGTCACATTCTATGCTTCACATACTATAGGATTAAAAAAAAAAGAATTTCATGAAGTTTTGACCAAGTTAAGGTGGTCAGACATACGAGTTTTTATATTTTTTATAAGTTGTAATAAAAAAATCATAATTAATTATTTACTAGGAAAAAAATTATAAAAAATATATGCATCAAATTGGGACATGAGTCCTCTACTTATATCTAAAATCTTATAAAAAAATATTATCATTTTATTGTGTTTAGGGTGGTCAAACAGACACCTACTTCTTATTTTTTCCCTGAAATTTATGTACTACTACATTGAAATTTCAAATTTTCACCAAATAGATTTTTTTTTCTAAATAAACCTAGTATTTTAGAAACTACATTCAATTTACCACAGATTCTATTCTTACATATTTTTTAAATAATATAGATAACTTATTCAATTTTTTACGTCAAGTTGTCTAACTCTGATTTTTCTGAAGTTTTTGCCACCTAAGGGCCTATTTTTTCCATGATGATCTTGCACATACCCATTGACACTTACCAAAACATAATTTACAAATATATATCATTTCCAACATGAATATGAGAATAGAGAGCAAGAAATTATGTGACATTTCATATCCCATGGATTCATTTTCCTAGTTACCTTCATACCAAGAGCAAGAGACACAAAAGCTAACTTAATCATGGGTAAGCCCACAAAATTGGTTTACAATTCCATTGAGGAAGGAAAAATGCATTTTCTGATGGAAAACAGTTTAGGGGGTTTGCTAGAAGGGGGGTTAAGAAATCATAATATCAATTTTTCAAAACTTACATGATTCCTTTTTCAGTTTACACACAAGCACACACAATTAAATGAATTACAAACCACCAAGTAGAAGATTACTCAAGCAACCAAGGATGTGCACCATGCTCCCCATGTGCAATGTGGCCAATAGGAGATAGCCACATCATGACCATAATCTCACCTCAACTATTAACACCTAGCTAGGAGGATTGTCTTGAGATTAACATTCACACATTCACATACACACACAAACACCAAGGTTTTTAACACTTAATCGGGTGATCCCACAATAGTGGTTTACAAGTTTTGGCCAAGTTGGACACTGAAATTATTATTTTTAACTAAATTTTCACATTCGGGCACCTATAACAACTAAATCGTGAGGAATTTGAAGATGATACCAACTAGAGTCTCGTCACATTTTATTACGTAGATTCTAAAATATTTTTTCAAAGATTTACCGTAAATTAGTGCCTTCTTTTCCATCTCCCATGAAAACTGGATTTTCTCAACGAAACAACATTTTAAAAATTGGCCTTTGCAGATATATCGCGCCAACTTTTTCCTTGAAATGGGGTATTCTAATTCTTTTGAATTTAGATTTGTAACTTTGATATTTAATTAGCTTCCATTTGGTTAGATATTTTTATTGAATATATATTTTTTTTTTTTAATCAAGTTTGAAGTCAAAATAATTACAATTGAACATGGTATTGCATTATAATGCGTAACTTTTTTGTATATATAAAAAATAAATAAATAAATTGTTGGATCAGGACTTCAATATCATTACCTTTCTAGGTATTAATTTTAAATTTTTTTGATAATCACACTTTATTTTTTCCACATATACTTGAGCATAGACCTTCATTTGTTTCGATTTGAAAAACCTATATTTAATAAAACTAAAAAAAATACATAGTAAAATTAACATATCCAAAATTATATTTGTTTAGATAGCTCTTTCAAGGGCTACTTGAAGTTCAGTTGGGTTTGAAGTCTCTGCCATTTAAATGCTTCAAACCAAGCAGTGAAAAATTTATAGGGTTTTGTGTGCGGCGGGGGAGGGAATGAGGGGTTGGAGACAGAGCTCCCTAGGGGTTCAAGTGAACCACCTCACATAATGCATTTTTATTTGGCATTTAGTGAACCCCCAAAATAACATTTTTTGGCATGGGGTCATTTTTTGTGAGTTTTCCTTCCTCACTGGAATTGTAAACCACTATTGTGGCTTCACCCAACCACAAAGTAAAGCATTCTCTTAGAATGGAAGGATCCTCTCACAAGGGGGAAAACAAGGGCACTTTTTGTTGCAAGTATGAGCAGATTGGTGTTGTCATTGATGTCAACAAGCTTGTGTTGGCATTGGTGTCAATTGTATATGTTGAGGATGACTTGTATTGAAGATGAACAGTTGGTGTTGTCTATGCTTTGATTTGTTGCATTATGTTGTCATGAGTTAAGCAACTAATGTGAACCTCGGTTGTTACCTTGATAAGCTTTTGTCTATGGTTTTGGTAGTGATGAAGATGTTGTGGATGTGTCTTTGGTGCTTGATTTTCAAGTGCTTTTGAGAAAATTTGAGAAAAAGAGGAAACAGTGTGTTGCAGTGTTGTTTTGGGTTGCAGAGAGGTGTTCTAGTTGTGCTCCACATTTCTTCTAGGTTGAAGATCTACCTATGTTATTTGGATATGTTGGGGAGAGGCATTTAGATATGTTATATTCAATAGATGGTGTGTTGTATCATCGTATAGTAGAATTTGTGTTCACCAGTGTGTGACTATGCATTGCAGAGGTGTTTGGGAGAAATATTTTTGCTCTATGTTTCTCCGTAGTTTTGCTTCAAGTGTTGTGATTTTGAACTTGGCGTGTTGATGGTTCTAGTATTTTACTGAGCAGTCAAGAGGATTTGAGGTTTGATGCTTCATACTTAGATAAGTTTTCAAGTAATAGTGTTTGGCAAAGTTGTTTAAGTTTACTGGGGTTATACATTCTTCTAGTGGAAGTTGTTGCAAACAAGTTTGTTAGATTTCAGGGTGTTTGAGGAATATTATAAATCATGTTCAATCATGGTATGTGGTTTGCAAGTCGTCTTTAAGTTTGAGGAAGTGTGTACAACTTAATTGATTAATTGTGTTTGCATGGGTAACAAACGACCTAGTGTTTACACTACATGCAAAGGATAAATATTGTTTGTGGTAGTGTGTGTTTAAGTGGTGTTGTTGATTTGGGTCCCAATTAAGTTTTAATGTTGTCAGCATTCACTTCTATCTGCCATGGAATTGTTTTGGCATTGACCCAATTTGAATTTGCATGTTTGAGGTGCATTATCGACCTTGGAGAGGGTTTCAAGGTTGAGGACAATATAAGTATGAGTTGAATTTTTGGATGATGATACTTGATAGATACAAGATAGATTAATGTGTGAAGTGTATGATGCGAGTGATGCGAAATTGAGCAGAGCAGTGCGAACTTTCAAGTGTTGGATTATCGGATGTAGTGAGAAAAAGGTGTCTACAATCATTCAAATAGATTGCAAAGGTGTTGGATCTATTGTGGTGAATTTTTTGTTGCATTGAGACCATGTTCTCTGTGTAACATTTCTTCTCTATCTTCTTTTTGTACTCTAGTAGTAATCCTTGGTTGTGAACCTTTATGGACAATGTGCCCTATTCTTGAGCCCTTGTAATCAGTTTTTCTATTACTTATATTGCGAGCTAATCCTCATCATGGTTTTTCCCTCCTTGGGTTTTCCACGTAAATCTAGTGTTCCCTTGTGCACGGTGTTAAATTTGTTTAAGTTTTGTTATTTGTTTTTCATGTGTTAAATCTTCACAATAGATTAAGGGTTTAATGAATGCATGTGGATTTGAATGTTAATGAGGGTTTTGATGTTTTGATAAGATGCAACTAATTCATCCCCCCTCTCAGTTTCCTTGGCCATTCAACACTTTCCACTAGAGAGCATGGTTTACCAAGGGACTTCATCCCCAATAGAAACATAGAACCAAGCCAATATATCCTCAAGGATATATTAAATTTAGGTGTAACTATGTATCTTCCTAATATCAATCACAACATAATAAAACAAGCCACCACTCACCATATCTCAACTCACTTCCCTTCAATCCAATGTCCATCCAACCCAATTGACATCTCCCTCATAGTCACATAATCTACACAATATCACAAGCATCTTAATTTCCACAATTTCAGATTTGCAAATGTTATTCCAAGCAAGAGTAAAAATCATTTATCTCTCTATATATTCTCACAATTCTCAAGAATTCAAATTCCTTCACAATTTGTCCTCAACAAAGCTCTCCCTTTCTCAATTCTCAAACTAAAAACTATAAAAATGAATGTACATCACTTTTCTCAAGCTATGTGATATGTATAAAAGGGAGTTTCATGCCACTTCACTCCATCCAAATCAATGGAGCCACATGGCACCTCTCTAACTCATGCACCAAACTCTCTTGCAATCACTTCTCCACATGGGGTTCCTTCCTAAAAGCATGGTGGATTGGAGTACACTCCTTCATTCAACCTATTTTGGAAGGCAATGGTTTGACTTGGTGTACTTGCACAAAATCCCCATGCTTCCTTAAGTATTTTCTCTTTCTCAAAGCTCTCATGCTACACCCAAATCTCTAAACACAATCTCACACCCTTCCCCAAGTGCCCTACCCATAGGTATTTGGGTTGGGGTCCCAAAATTGATCATACAAATAACAAATACACTTATATACCCTTTTCAAATGGCCCGCCAAATCACTTTCAAATTTCAAAAAAAAAAGCATTTAAATCATTTAAATTGGGTTGGGGTCCCAAAACTGATCATACAAATAACAAATACACTTATATACCCTTTTCAAATTACCCACCAACTCACTTTCAATTTTCCAAAAAAAAAAGTCATTTAAAATTACATACCAAGCCCTTATATTTAAATAATTATAAATAAACACATAGGGGACATGACTATTAAAACCAAGTGGCTAACAAGTGGTCTTGATCACACTTGACCAAGATGGTTTTTTGCATAATTAAGCAACACAATCAAATCTCATTATGCAAGATGGTAGGTTGATCCCAAGAGTCCTTAGTACCCCTCTAGTGCCCTTTCCTATAATGTTCTACATACTCATTGTGCACATTAAATCTCATAATGAAAAATTATAGCTAAAAAAAGTAGAAAAATATATTAAATTACACTAGTCATCTATTTACACATATAATTAACTTGTACATATAGAAGCCAAAAATCATTAGCATGTATGAGCACATCACATGTCTAAATCTTATATCACTAGCATAGATAAAATTGAGCAATAATTTATAATAATTTAAATTACATCATTCAATATTTAAAGTCCATAAATCTAATTAAATATTTGATTCCTATAAATTCATTTCTCATATTTTAACTCAAATTTAATATTTTAAATAAATTAAATTTAAATCTCATATTGACATTTAATTATGATTTTATATTTACCAAGCTTAATCTACTTAATTACAAATATTTAATATAACATTAAAACTCTCGTATAATTGTTGGCAAAATCAACAAAAACAATAACAAATTAGACCAGATCACAACAAAAGGTACTAATGAGAGCTAAAGAATAAAGAATGATGTTTCTTCATCATCACTAGGCTCTGAAGCACCACCTTTTCTTTTTTAGATCAAATTTTAAAATAATTTATAAAACTCATTGTTAACATGTTCATCAATGTGTTTTCAGTATATATTATTTTTGTAACTTTTTTGTTGTATCATTTAGAAGTCTAGAGGGGCTAGTGGACAGTTAGTTCAAGTGTTATGTTGAGAAAAATTGCATAGAAATGATGGAAATAGTTTATTTGGAATTCCCTTACTAGGACCCAAATTTGAGGATTGTATGGTCATTTTTACGTATTATTCTCATAAAATATATTCAATTTTATAAACGTACCACATAAAAGAGAAGATTTTGGATAGAGCATAACTTTTTTACAAATTATTTTGACATACATATTTAATTTATATAAGAATTTCAATAAATAAAGTATGTCTTAATATTGAAAATGCAACTTTGGATAAATAACCATTACAAAAATTTTGCCCTCACTAATATAATTTACCATATTGTTAAATGTACGAATGAATTTGTATTTCAATTAAAAATATTGATCAAACTTAAAATACCAAACTTCCCTGGGAAGCCTTCTCATTCCAATCATACCTACCACTATAATGAAAAGACCCCAACCACAAGGAAATATCTATTTCAACAAGCAAGACTCCAAAATAGTCATTCAATAAATTTTGGCTTTAAACTACACTTAAATTTTCTCAGGAAGATTTTTAGGAGACACTCGTAAATGGGTCTTTGAAAGCTGCAATCCACTTGTGTAATGAATGATATTTCATTTATAATATTTTCTGAATGCTTTTGAAAAGTCTAAGGAACGGCTGGTCAAGAGAGAAGTTGGAGGTTTTAAAGCTTAAGAGCATTACAACATACTCTTTTCATGGCGGAGTCCCAGGTTTAAAACTTCCAAGAAGATAAAACGTTGAAATTAGTGCATGGTTACTCAGTATAATGTTGCTGTGGTTTGGGCATTTCCTTTCAGAGCAGGGATGAGAACCTTCATTTGTGACTTTATTGGTTAAGGTGACAAAATTATATCTGGATGTTCCTAACATATCTAAAAGATAAAATCTGGAAGGTTTCCAACTCATCAATAAAATAAAATGGTGAAATGAGACCTAGGAGGTTGTCCCACAAGGTGAACTGTTAAGCAAAGCACAAGCCGCTTCTATAAATTATGAGTAGTGAACGTATATTACGACTTCAGACAAATTCACCGCCAATAATTCACTGTCAACAAATTCACCTCCAACAATTCCTTGCCAACAATTCATTGCCATGACAATTGCTGGCGGTGAATTTTCCATGAGATTAATTTGTCATGACGATGAATTGTTGGAAGTGAGTTTGTTGACAGACAGCAGTCACAGATGTATCATGTAGTCTGGGCTGTTATTTGAATTATGATACATCTGTGACTGTTGTCTGTTACTTTGACTCAGTTTTCTAGCATATAAATATGATACTTTCAGCTTATAACATCGTCCAAAGTCTAGGATGCACTCTGAAAGAGTGGAGGGGCCAGTTAAACATCAACTTTTGAGAATCAAGAAGAAGAAGAAAAGAACTTACATTTCTTATGTTGAGATAAGCAGTGCAACCAGTTTCTGGCAATATAAGGAAAGCTCTAAAAATATTAGAGCTTCCAACTTAAATAATTTTATAGACTGCTTTTGTACTCTTAAATATAAGTAAAGCCCTCATGCTTTTGTTGTCCCATAAGATGCAATTGCTATTTGTTGGGTCAGGAAAATTCACCCCAGCAATTCATCGTGGGAAAATTTACCGTCGACAATTCACCGCGGGAAAATTCATCGTCATGACAAATTCACTTCAAGGAAAATTTATCGTCATGGCGGTGAATTTTCTGGTGGTAAATTATTAGCAGTGAATTTTCCGAAGGTGAATTGCTAACAGTGAATTTGCCTGATGCCAATTTTATAATCCACAAACTAAACATGAACCCTAAAACGCACTTACCTGACAAAACATTTATCTCTCAATGGACCTTTCCCTTAAGAAGATCATCAACAATTGACATAAATAAGGCCTCATACAAAAAGAGAATTAATAACATCTTTAAATGATTTTACTATTGAAATCCAATTTTTATTTTATTGGATTCTACATTATCTAATTGCAAATAATGATTGCTTGATGTTATTTTTACTTTTGTACGAGCCAAGACCCTCTATTTAGGGGTGCGGGTGACATGTCAGCTGTTTTTGAGGCTCCATCCACGCCCTTTTTTCCATCAAAGATGTTCTGCTCGACAACGATTGCTTTTCTTTTTTAAATTAAAAAGATAAATATAATTTTGTTAATAACAATTTATTTTCATAATAATAAAGGAATATTTTGTCTTTCACGATGGAAAGGAATGTCTACGTCATCCTTTTATTTAGAAGGTCTTGAGTTTTAACGGTTCCGTTAAATGAAAAATTACAATAATATTTTCAATTTAGTTTCATAATTAGGATAATGATTTTTAATAGATTATTATAGTGTGCAGTGCTCTCGTGTTATTATTTTTCTACTTTTAAAGTTCTTCATAGTTAAATTCTCTTTAAAAAGGAGAATAGAGTACTTTTCACATAGGGTAAATAATTAAATAATATAAGTACTTAGAATATACTTTGGGTTAAAAGATATTGGGAATGTAATATTAAATTAATTATTTTATAAAATAAAATAGTAGTATTTGAATAAAATGTTGTGATAAATTGTAAAAAAAGTTTTGTTAATTATGTAAATATATTATTGATGATTAAATATGTGATTTGGAATTAATAAATGTTTTTGATAATATAAGTAGCATTTACATGGTGCTATACCTTTTACACGAAAAGCCCACAGGACCAAAAATGAACCAAGTTCAACAAAACATCAAAAGACTAAACAAAAATAATGGAAATAGGACACAAACACAACATAGTAACAACAAAGATCCAACACAACACAGACCCGACTACTAACTATCCACACTTTCCCATCTCTAGACGAGGAGTTTTAAAACATCATCCCCATTCCAGTTGAGACCTTCACCCGCAATGTTCTTGTCCACTTCCTCCTTGATGATGTCTGAAAGTGTGACAACCAATCTATGAATCATTTTAATAGTGAATTGAGCCAGATTATTGAATTTTCATTCTAGTTTAATAACCCACTCATACAGCATGTTGAGGTCCTCATCCTTGCATTTCTTGCTCTGGGTCTCCTCTTCCTCACCAACTTTGGAATCTAAGGCGTGGGTAGAGTCATCCTTAAGCATCTAATTCATGTCAGAGAAATTACTAGGGCTCTCCACAAAACCTTCTTCCATCTCCTCAATAGTGTCTTTTTTTCCTTTAGTTATGTTGCCAGTCTGCTCTAAATCACTAGAAATCTCATCCACTGGAGCCCCTTTTTTGTTCTTCGCCAGTTTGTGGGACCTTCTCAAACTAGTCTATTCCGTCCCCAACTCAAAGCTTGTGGCCACCATGGTGTCGCCCTTAGAGTTTTTTTCCTCAACACTTTTTCCTTCATTGTTAGTGGCCGACAAGTCCCCCTGGGACAAAGACTCTTTTTTCCCCTCCTTAACAGTGGGTCTGTTGTCCTTCTTAATGGGTTTGTTTTTTAGCTCACATAACCTAGTCGTAGCCTTGGATTGGGCCAACCCAACCACACTTTTCTTGGAATTAAATGTTTTGTCTATTATTTTAAATTATTTTCATGATTACAAAATTGATCGTATAAATGAAGATTTGACCTCTATCTCACATATCTAATTTAGAATTGTGAATCCAATCTCTATACACATTTAGAATATTAGTTTCAACTCACCTTGATGTCCTCAAACTATCCTCATATAAAAACTAGTTTCTGGTGTTTGATGGTTTGCACTTGGCAACCTGACAATTGTTTCCCTTATGTCAAACCTTATTAGGAAACTGATTTAATGATTAGACAAAATATC
This sequence comes from Sequoia sempervirens, assembly GCA_007258455.2. Classification (NCBI taxonomy): domain Eukaryota; kingdom Viridiplantae; phylum Streptophyta; class Pinopsida; order Cupressales; family Cupressaceae; genus Sequoia; species Sequoia sempervirens. The sequence continues at coordinate 33,664 of VDFB02366925.1, read as the reverse complement.
AAGGGACAAAACTCTCAATGAAAGCAAGATGCCCTAAATGCTCATCTAGTTAGAAATATGATGTTTCCATAGTCCATAATAGTAGATCTTAGTGCTTTGAGTTTAAACAGTGTGTATATTTGTCAACATTTCAAATTACACTACATTATCCATTATCAAGATGAAGAGAGCACATGAAAGGTAACTTGTAGACCTAGGTTTGCTAAATAAGGGGGGAATGGAGTGGCGGAAATCAAAAATGAAGAAATTGGAAGAATGAATAAGAAGAGGGGGGGCAGGAAGAAGAATATTAAAAAAAGGAATGTACAAAAAGATACAATAACATATACACATGTATTTTTCTATGAATATGTATATTCATACATTTACATATTGATATTTATATATAAAAGTATGTACATCTATTTAAAAATATAAATAAAATGTTAAAAATAAAATGCGTACATTAATATAATTGTTCAATTGTTCAATGTAGATTCCCTAATAATACATGGAAATAATAATTGATAGCTCTAAAAATGACATCTAGCATGTTATGATCAAATCTAGGTGATGATAATTGGATGATCTATAATGAAATATGATTATCTCTATAAATAGAACACCAAGGGTCAAACAAAACACTTTTGCACATTGGGTTAGCACACAAAAGTCATAAAGAGAGGTAAAGTTGGCAACAATTTTGACTATAAATTTTAAAAGTTAAGGGATCATTTTCAAGAGTGTAGAAGTGATCTTAGATTATGGAAGATCACTTCCACAAGTATAAATTTGACCTAGGCTAGAAAAGGGATAAACTAAATTTCAAGACTAGTTCCTAGTAATAAGTATAGATAAGAATAGATAAGGTTTAGATTGTGTGTCCATTCTTAACTAATAATGAACTATATTTGTACACTTGTTATTGTGTAAAGGGTTAACTGAGTCTACGTGGGTCCAAAATGAATGTGAAAAGTGTGAGGTATGCACTTTTCACCATTATATTTTTCTCACTCTTTGGCTAGCATGTGAATTATCAAGAGAATGCATTTCAAAGTAAATACAAGCATCCAATAGGAAATTAAATACACAAAGACTTATAAAAGGATATTGATATGGTAATGCAACCAATTTTTTTTTTTAACAAGGCATCACTACTAATACAATGTAACATGTATCATTGCTCTATGCTATGTCACCAAGTATTAATGATGTGAGGAATAGTATGTCAGTGTGCACACAAGAAAGAAGGAAGCTCAAAGCAACATACATCCCCATATAGTATGGTGTATGCATAGTGGACTAGTATGCTCAAAGTGTGGGTACCAATGAACATGGAATCTTGAGGAAGTTTCACCTAATGGACAACTTATTCCATTATGATCCTAGATGATAGGGGGAAGTCGAATACTATTCAAGATCAAGTAATTATAACATTTAAATATTGAAAGTGAGTTCATGAATTAACCAATTATAATCAACTCATTAAATAGTGTATGTTGATTATCTACATTAATCATTTACAAAGAAATCATAGAGATAAGGAAAGTATATTGTATTCACTATTAACCTATGTAAACCATTACACTTACTGAAAAATCATCTACAAATCTATCATTTCCAACAAGAATATGAGAATAGAGAGCAAAAAATTATGTGACATTTCATATCTCATGGATTCATTTTCATAGTTAACCTTCATAACATGAGCATGAGACACATAAAGCTAACTTAAGCATATAAGTGGGGTTTAAATTCATATAAGTAGGGTTTATATTCTATTATGCATAATTTATTCTTTACTTTAATAGATATAGTTCAAGAGAAAAATTTCATCTATTTACTTCATTAAAATTACATGAACATTATTTTCAACATCAAGCAATCATTTCCCAAGTATAGTGAAAGAAAGATAGAGTGCAACAATATACCTAACAACACACTCATGATTACACATGAAAACATCATCCAATCATCAAATTTACTTATTTATGTATGCATATGTAAGAATACATCAAGAATCAATCAAAAAAACAATAATAAATTTTGTGTTAGATTAGTTCCCAAAAAATAAAGCTAAGTTATGGCTTTTCTAATAACAAATGGTTTGAAATACTTATAAATTGTATATTTTTATCCTTTGTAATGTGGGGTTTTATAATAATAGTCAATTGGCTATGGACTACTAGGACCTAATAGTTCATGGTTTGATTGTGTGTTCCTAGGGAAAGCTATGGTCTTCTCTTTGTCTAGATTGTTGTATTTTTGGAATTCTATAGTTTACAACACCGCAAGACCACAAGTTTTCTAAAAACCAACAAAGCACCTAAAATTTAAATTAAATTATGTTTCTTTTACTTTGACTAACAGATTTATAAAGTGTGATACGTGTCAACATCAAGTGTAGGTTCATTTTGTTCCAAAATGGGCATAATTTGGAAGATTTATACAAGTCATTTAACATGTTCCATTTCACTTCACAATTACAAGTAGAATTTCACGTCAACAATTCCTTAGATTGTTTACATGTATGTTCAAGGCTATGCTAAGCATATTAAAAACCTCTACCTTTTCCAAATGAAGAAATCATAATATTATTTTTTGAAAACTTACATGATTCCTTTTTCGATTTACACACAAGCACACATTTAAATTGATTACAAACCACCAAGTAGAAGATTAATCAATCAGCCAAGGATGAGTACCATGCTCCTCAAGTGCAACATGGCCAATAGGAGATAGCCACATCATGACCATATTCTCACATCAACTACTAACCCCCTAGCTAGGAGGATTGTCTTGAGATTAGCATTCACACATTCACATACACAAACACCAAGGTTTTCAACACTTAACCACAAAGTAAAGCATTCTCTTGGAATGGAAGGATCCTCTCAGAAGGGAGAAAACATGGGTACTTTCCACTAGAGAGCATGGTTTACCAAGGGACTTCATCCCCAATAGAAACATAGAACCAAGCTTAGGTTCAGGTGCAACTATGTATAGATTCCTAATATCAATCACAACATAATCAAAACAAGCCACCACTCACCATATCTCAACTCACTTCCCTCCAATCCAACATCCATCCAATCCAATTGACATTTCCCACATAGTCACACAAATCATTTATTTATCTACACAATATCACAAACATCATAATTTCCACAATTTCACATTTGCAAATGTTATTCCAAGCAAAAGGAAAAATCATTTATATCTCTATATATTTTTACAATTCTCAAGAATTCAAATTCCCTTACAATTTGTACTCAACAAAGCTCTCCCTTTCCCAATTTCCAAATTAAAAAATATAAAAAATGAATGTACAACCCTTTTCCTAAGCTATGGAATAGGTATAAAAGGGAGTTTCATATTCCATCCAAATCAATGGAGCCACATGGCACCTCTCTAACTCATGCACCAAACTCTCTTGCAATTGCAATAAATGGGCATGGCCAACCCATTTGAATCCAAATGGGCTGCCTTCCTAAAAGCATGGTGGAGTGGAGTATACTCTTCCATCCAACCAATTTTGGAAGGAAATGGCTTGACTTGGTGTACTTTCACAAAAGCCCCATGCTTCCCTAAGTATTTTCTCTTTCTCAAACCTTTCATGCTACACCCAAATCTCTAAACACAATCTCACACCCTTCCCCAAGTGCCCTACCCATAGGTACTTGGGTTAGGGTCCCGAAACCAATCATACAAACAAAAAATACACTTATATACCCTTTTGAAATCGCCCACCAACTCACTTTCAAGTTTCCAAAAAAAATAAAAAAATAAATCATTTAAAATTGCATAGCACACCCCTATATTGAAATATTTACAAATAAACACATAGGTGACATGATTGTTAACACCAAGTGGTTAACAAGTGGTCTTGATCACACTTGACCAAGATGGCTTTTGCATAATTAAGCAACACAATCAAATATCATTACACAAGATGGTAAGTTGATCCCAAGAGTTTTTCAGTACCCCTCTAGTGCACTTTCTTGTAATGTCCTACATACTAATTGTTCAAATTAAATCTTATAATGGAAAATTATAGCTAAAGTAGAAATATATTAAATTACACTAGTCATCTATTTACACATATAATTAATTTTTCACATATAAAAGCGAAAAATCATTAACAAACTTATGAGCACATCAAATGTCTAAATCTTGTATCATTAGCATAGATAAAATTGAGCCATAATTTGTAATAATTTAAATTACATCAATCAATATTTAAAGTCCATAAATCTAATTAAATATTTGATTCTTATAAATTCACTTCTCATATTTAAACACAAACTTAATATTTTAAATAAATTGTCACACCCCATTGTGTGTTTACCTATTTACTATTACTATGCTAGGGAAAATTATTGCATGTGTGAATGTATTTGGAATAATGATTGGAGATATATGTGCTTGCACTTTGTTATTAGTGAATTATGAATGAATAGTTATTTCATTTAATGTTATGTGATGGAATGCATATATGAAATTGAATGGTTATTGAATTAGATATTCTAACTATGAAAAGTATTATGTAAATGCTTGTTTTGATGAACAACTAACTACCAGGGATGTGTTAAGTTGGATGCAAGTTCATATTCAATCCTCTAGAAACAAAGGGAAGTATCAATCAGGGAGAAGAACTTGGTTGGGTAACCTATAACGAAACCTAACTGAGCTTACACACAAACTCACAATAGAATGGTTAAGTCAAGTTATAGTGTTGGGAATTGGTAAGTCATCCTATAGTATGATGTGTTTGCATTAGTAAGGATCTTGATTACTCTTGAGTGCATTTTTGGATGATATTTATGTGTTTGTAGTTGATGGGTACTTCTTTATATTACTGTGCTTTATTGATGAGGTGAACCTGCGTTGAATGTATATATATATAGTCAACAATAGACTATATGCATGAAGGGACACGCACATGAGAGTACATATTTAGACATCTATGCACGCTTATGAACGGGTTGCTTATGAGCATGGTGTTATTGAAGGGGCAATGTGACATGTATGTATATATGTATATATACATCACACGTATATCTTGCTATCAATAAGATAGTAATTGTTATGTGCTTGATTGTAATCAAATGTGTATATATAGGATATATACATATATACATATGTATGTATACATGTGTTGATATACACTTATGAGTGACAAATGGAAGAGTCCATACGGATTTATCAATATATGTATACGTACGTATACATGTACATAGAGGTACACACACACACACACACACACATATATATATACAAATACAAATGATATTATGTATGAAATATTAACTTGATCTTATCCATTTGAATATCAAATGTATACATATTTAATTGACAAGGAATATATATATGTATGTATGTATGTATGAATATATATACACATATACATATATATATATATAGCATTAAAAGCTATTCATTGGTACATATATATATATATATATATATATAGTTGATTTGTATATATATTATGCAAAGTATCAGAGGTAGATTAATACATGTATATTACGCAAAAGATTTTAAGGCCAATTTGGAGTTTATAAGCCATGGTTGATATAATACAAATGCATCGCTATTTTAAACTAGCGCACTGCTTATACAATGGAACACATTATCCAAAAGGATAAAAGGCGATGAAAATATTAAACATTAAGTATGTTGTGTTAAGTGATTTAAATGCATGAATTAAAGATATACGCCATAGCCATATAGACATGCTTGGTCAAAGCACATTCTAAACACTATATCTAAGGAGTTGATTCATACTTTACCTGTCGATTTGGTGAATGTTGATTGTTTCCTTTGATAAACTGCAAGCAAAAGAATAGGAAGGTTGTTGAAACTTGACGCCATAATATGAATGCTTTGTTTCTTGTAGAAGTCTATCATATTTGCAAACCGATTCTCATCTTTTGAACATGTGCATATTTGAAATAGTTATGTATTGCTTTCATACAAGGAGGTCGATCTGTAGGGTACCAAATTGAGTATTAACTCAGAATGTTGCCACCTTTTTGTTGTATGAGATGAGTCGACTTGCATGCTTGAGTGGTGTCAAATGGTTTACCATTTCCTTAGACACCAATGTCTCATTATTTTATATAAGTAGATGAGCCAACTCTCTCATTTGGACACACATTCTAAGGTTATAATATGTTGTTTATATTATGTAACTGTATTTTCCAGAGATAGTCATTTTGTGAGCATTGAGGAGGTGGTTATTGTGAGATTTGCATTGAGTGGTTATAGTAATTTGAAGTGAAGCCTTGCAAGTTGACATTGGAAGGTTGAGATCTAGATTAGTCAATTGGATTAAGCGAATTATAAACATGAGGATCTATTCTCCTTTTATTTGACTTTTGTCATGAAAGAATGAATGTCTTGGTTGTTTTGTATGAAATTGCTTGAGAATGCTTGCATTTGTGAATTATAGTATTTGCTTATGGAAAGTAAAAGAAGTTGTTTTATGCTTTTCTATGAAAGTGTTTGTAAATACTCCATAATATGAGAGCTTGTTTATCATTAGTGTAATATAATAGGAATAATGAAACAAGGATAGCTTAAGGGTTATTCATTGCAAAGTTATTTGATTGATTTTGAAAGCTCATAAGTCACACATGCGATTTGATTATCCATTGAAGGGAGGGTAACTTATGTTTTTGCTTTGTGGGTAGAAATACCATTGTGTTTTGGGAAAGAGAATAGGTTGTTTCTAAGGTTAGAGACTACCCATAGAAGGAAATTACCTATGCATAGTTTATAATGGCCTAAAATCAAATCGAGCTTGAGTAGTGTATGTGAGGAGGATGACTTTCACTCGAAGTACTGAGTGAGAACACTTTGGCCAAAGTAGTGTGATTGTCTTTGGCTCCACTGTCAATTCACCATGATCCATTTATGCATGTTAGTTCAAGATTGTAGAGTCTACAAGTTCCAGTTATGTAGGACACAACATTAAGCTCATAATGGTTGTCGGTACGAGGGTACTCCACCAATCTCTTCATCGAAGGGAAGGGCCATGATAGATGTGCGAGGGACCGCATTTAAGTCTGTGGTTGGCGGAAAAGCGCTTGAGTGATGCTTCTCCTCCTCAACAAGAAACTAAGACCAAGATTTGAATGGAGATTCCTAGACCATCTATATCTATTGCTTTGAAGCTCAGTTGAGCTATGTATGTACTTTGTGCACATTCTTTGGAATATTGTAATATGTGGAATATTATTTTTGAAATGAAATCAAAATTGGTTATTGTTATGACATCTATGTTCATTTGTTCTCTATTATGAAAGAAAAATTTTATGGTAATGGTTAAGTTACATAGGTTATTTACTTGAAAGTGAAAACTTAGGAAATTTACTTGTGAGATCAATTGGCATGTTACGTAAATTAAAATTAAATCTCATACCGACATTTAATTATGATATTCACCAAGCATATTCTATTTAATCACAAATATTTAATATATTAAAACTCTCATATAAATGTTGGCAAAATCAACAAAAACAATAACAAATTAAACTAAATCACAACAAAAGGCACTAATGAGAGCTAAAGAATAAAGAAGGGTGTTTCTTCATCAACCACCACCTCTTTTTTAGATCAAATTTTAAAATAATTTATAAAACTTATTGTTAACTTGTTTATCAACTTCATTAATGTCTTTTCGCTATATAGTATTTTTTTAACTTTTTTGTTGTATCATTTAGAAGTCTCATAGGGGCTAGTGGACACTTAGTTCAAGTGCTATGTTTAGAAAAAATATGTATAGAAATGTTGGAAATAGTTTATTTGGAATTCCCTTACTAGGACCCAAATTTGAGGGTTGGATGGTCATTTTTACGTTTTATTCTCATAAAATTATTCAATTTTATAAACATTATCACATGAAAAGGGAGATTTTGGACAAAGCATAATTTTTTATAAATTATTTTGATGTACTTATTTTATTTATGTACGAGCTTTAAAAAATAAAGTATGTCTTAATACTCGAAATACAACTTTGAATAAAAAACCATTATGAAAGTTTTATTGCAAGGTATGTGCCCTTGGTCTCCTTGTGTTGTGCAGCGCAACGCTTGGGTTCGTGACATGACTTAACCGCCTCTTGTGGATTCATTAACTCTGGTGGTCGTATTGGGCATTAACAGGGCGATCGTTTGGTGCAACGACAACCGTCTTTGCAACAATTAGTATTAGAGTTTGGGTCATGGGTTTGAAACCCTCGCTTGCGCTGGGGGAGGGAAGGGGGGTGTTGTAAGGTGTGTGCCTTTGGTCTCATTTTGTTGTGCAGCACAACACTTGGATTCATGACATGGCTTAACCGCCTCCTATGGATTTATTAACCACGATAGTTGTATTAGACATTAACAGGTTGATCGTTTGATGCAACAGGAACCGTATTTACAACAAGTTTTGCTCAACATACAAATTCGACTATCAAATTAAGACCTTATCCCTCACTAATATACTCAACCATATTGTTAAATGTATGAATAAATATTGATCAAACTTAAAGATACCAAACTTCCCTTGTAAGCCTTCTCAGCCTTCTCATTCCCGTCATACCTACCACTACCTATAATGAAAAGACCCCAACCACATGGAAATATACACTAATATCTATTTTAACAAGCAAGACTCCAAAATTAGTACATCCACGTGAAAAGAGTTAAATGAATCGACGAAGTCAACAGTGAAAGGGCTTCAACCAATTGCAATATAAAATCCTATCTTAAATATCCTAAAGTAGGACGAATAGCTATCTGCGGCTTGTGAGTAGGTGTCAATTGTTGACCATAAAGCTTATTCGAAAGACTCAATGTTTCTTTGGGGAGAAAGCTAACAGGATACGGCTCTTACACAAGTTTACATTGCATCCCAAATAAAAAACGTCCATCTTGGCTCACTTAATCAATTCATCCACAGTCTATATCCCTGAATAACATGAAGTTCAGTCTTTTTTCTTCCCTCAAATGACGAACTCATAGCATGTATTTTTAGTCATTCAGTAATTTTGGCTTTAAACCACACTTAATTTTCTAGGAAGATTTTTAGCTACCAATTGGGACACGTAAATGGGTCTTTGAAAGCTGCAATCCACTTGTGTAATGAATGATATTTCATTAATGATATTTTCTGAATGCTTTAGAAAAGTCCAAGGAACGGTTGGTCAAGAGAGAAGTTGGAAGTATTAAAGCTTAAGAGCATTACAACATACTGTTTTCATGGCAGAGTCCCAGGTTTAAAACTTCCAAGAAGATAAAACGTTGAAATTAGTGTATGAGTACTCAGTATAGTGTTGCTGTGGTTTGGGCATTTCCTTTCAGAGCAAGGATGAGAACCTTCATTTGTGGCCTTACTGGTTAAGGTTGATTTATCCTGACAAAATTAGACCTGGAATGTTCCCAACATATCTAAAAGATAGAGTCTGGAAGGTTTTCAACTCAGCGATAAAATAAAATGGTGAAATGAGATCTAGAAGGTTGTCCCACAAGGTGAACTGTTAAGCAAAGCACAAGCCGCTTCTATAAATTATGAGTAGTGAATGTATATTACAGCTTCAGACAAAATCACCGCCAACAATTCATCATCAACAAATTCACTTCCAACAATTTCTTGCCAACAATTCATCGCCATGACAATTACTGACGGTGAATTTTCCACAAGATGAATTTGTCATGATGATGAATTGTTGAGAATTTATTGACGGTGAATTATTGACTCTGAATTTTCCTAGAGCCGTTTATTAATTAGGAAACGGAACACAAACACAACCCTTTCTTAAAAACTATAAATGACGATATATTACAGTCAAGAACTATAAACCAGAGAACACGCAACAAGGGAAAAGAATTTCCATACACAGACTGTAACCTATAACTAACCAAGCCGTTAACAGCTCCATACTACCCTCTTACATAAGCTTTTACTCAAGGTCAAAGCAACATCTTACTTCAAAGATTCTTCTTCTTTTTTTCTTATGTGGAAATGGTTATCATGAGATCCATTCTTCTTTTTTTCTCATGCGGAAATGGTGGTCATGAGATCCATTCTTCTTTTTTTCTTATGCGGAAATAGTGGTGAGATCCATTTTTTTTGTTATAAATATAATGTGGGATGGTTATCATGAGGTCCTTGCTCTGTCTATGTGGGCTTCATACTTTCCTAACGTCAATGCAAAGCAAACAATAAAACAAATAAGGTTGGGTTACCTCGCACTTAAATTAGCCGAAACATAATATGCCTCTTATTAGCCAGCACAAGAATAGGGGAACATTGATTCAGTCAGTTCATTTTGCAAGTTATTTTATCAAATGGTCTTATTTTCTTAAAATCTACAGCAAAGTCCATAATGCATTTTTAAAACACCATCTAAAGTATATATGAGTTCATTCATGTAATCTGGGCTTTTATTTGAATTATCATACATCTGTGACTGCGGTCTGTTACTCTGACTCAGTTTTTTAGTATATAAAATATGATAACTTTCAGCTTATAACATTGTCCAAAGTCTAGGCTGGACTCTGAAAGAGTGGAGGGGCCAGTTGAAATGCCATCAACTTTTGAGAATCAAGAAGAAAAAAAGAACTTACATTTCTTATGTTGAGATAAGCAGTGCAACCAGTTTCTGGCAATATAGAAAGCTCTAAAAATATTAGAGCTTTCAACTTAAACAATTTTACAGACTGCTTTTGTACTCTTAAATATAAGTAAAGCCCTCATGCTTTTGCTGTCCCATAGGATGCAATTGCTATTTGTTGGGTCGTATAGAACTCTAAGATGCCAACAATTTAATCTTATAATCCACAAACTGAATATGAACCCTAAAACACACTTACCTGACTGCTAAAACTCATAAAACATGTATCTCTGAATGGACCTTTCCCTTAAGGAGATCATCAGACAATAGGCATAAAGTAAGGCCTCATACAAAGAGATAATTAATGAAAACATCAGAAGTTCTAGAAAACAAATAACCCTTACAGAGCATGACGGTCAAACCCACATGAGGCTTGTTTCTAATCTGGAATGGAACCCCTAGGGGTGTACAATGGTGAGTACAGTTTGGGTCTTATTTCCTCCAGTTGTCTGATCACCTCTTTGATATCTGGCCTAGCAGTAGGGGAAGGTGCACAGCAGCCCATTGCAAGTCGAAGAGCCTGAATCAACCCATCATCAGCCGCGCTCCTTAATCCCTTCAAAATTTCAGTATCGAAAACCTGTGTTGTTCTCTCCTCAAGCACTGCATCTTTTACAATGCTGGGCAAGTCAACGATTTCATTTGTGACAGAGGCATTGGCACCTGGTCTCTTACCCATCAATATTTCCAAAAGTAAAATGCCAAAGCTGTAGATATCAGTCTTGGTGTTAGCTCTCTTCATCTTCTGAAGTTCAGGAGCCTTGTAGCCTTCTAGACTTGCAGCTTCCATCATCTCAGCTGCGGCAGAGGGACTCATAAGCCTGTCCAATCCATAATCTGTGAGATGGGCTACATAGAATTCGTCAACCAAAACATTCCTTGATTTGAGGTTTCCATGAATTATGGGTGTTTCAAGCCCTGAATGAAGATGAGCCAACCCTCTAGCTGCTCCAAGGGCAATCTTGTGCCTCCTAGCCCAGTTCAAAGTCTGCCTGCCTGCACTGTGAAGAAGATCAGCAAGGCTTCCTTTGGGTATATAATCATAAGCCAACAACTTTTCCCCTCTCTGACCTTCATAGTACGCCCTTAGGGGAACAAGGTTTTCGTGCCTGAGTCTACCGAAATCATTAATAGCAGGCAAGAAGGATTCCAAGTCCTTGGCTGTGCCTTCTCTAAGCAATCTAAGCACAATTGTACCTCCCTGAGCTAGCTTTGCTTTATACAGAGTCCCATAACTCGTCTTGCTCAACACTTGCCCAGTTGCATTCAGAACATCATCAACTGTCAGATGCTCCCCACCTTCAAACAACACCAATCTGCCCTCTCCACTCTCTTCTTCCTCAAATTCATTAATAAATTCTCCTTTTATCTTCCTATCCTTAGAGGTGCCCAATGCAATCAAAACAGATACAACAACAACCATGGAAGCCATCAGACCAATAACAATACCGGCAACAGCCCCAGGGCTCAATCTAGAATGATGCCCACCGCCCTGATTTGAAGTTTTGACTCCTGAACAGGTTTGCAGTGGATTCCCACACAGAGAAGGACTGTTGCCCACAAAAGCATTCTGGCTAAAATTCTGCGAAAAACTGGGTATAGTACCAGTGAGATTATTATATGCCAAATTCAGTGTAGTGAGATTCAGATTGGTAAGGGCCTCTGGGATTGTTCCGGAGAAAGAATTGTTGCTGAGGTCCAGGGAACGGAGGCCACTGAATTGAGAAAGGAAAGTGGGTATAGAGCCTTCAAGATGATTAGAGCTTAAGTCAATCTCTTGCAGAGTTGGGCATGTCGCATTTAGCAAGGCTGGATCTGGAATTGAACCACCAAGGCCATTATGATCAAGGTCAAGCTCAACCAGCTGGCCACATAGGTTCCATATTGAAGTTGGAATAGTACCATTGAGCTGATTATGCCTCAATGAAAGGACAGCAAGGCTTAGACTGTTGCCAAGTTCTAAGGGTATTGGGCCTTTGAGCGTGTTAACATCCAAATGAAGTTCCTGCAGATTAGACAACTTGGCTAGTTCTCTGGGTATTGTTCCTGTTAGCCCAGCTGCAGGAAGTCGGATACTGTAGACAAAAATAGAAGGATCTTTATAAAGGGACAGATTTGATCTTACCAGTGATGCATTACACTGCAAAAGCTTTTCATCTTGCTTCATCCATTGAATCCCCCTCCATTGGCAGATTGGATTCGATGCATTCCATGTTGAAAGCATAAAGTTATCATCACCACCCAGAGAGCCCTTCACACTCAACAACAGATTTCCATCACTTGTAACCTGAGCAACTGTTACCAAAAAAGAAGGCATCCAAAACAAGATAGTGCAGACCAGAAAAAGTCTGAAGGCCATGGATGGCTCTGAAACTCTCAGACTCATCGACAAAACGGGAAAAAATATTGTGCTTTACAGTATTTCAGAGGACTGTATCATTCAGAAGAAGTGTATTTTTATCCTTCGACAAAGGACTGTACTGAAAACATAGTACAACATGGCCTCTCTTCCCAGCTGATTGCTTTTCCATACAATGACTTTTGGTGAAATTTTGCCCGGTATTTAAAATCATTGTAGTTGTTCTATATTAACTGTGTATATGTTTATTTTATGTATATATGCACTGGCTGACGGCTTGAATATGAATATACACATTCCTCGGTGGCCGGCGTGTGTTACACACATGGACTTGGACCCGAGGAAATTTTGTATTACATAAGAAAAAGGGCACCTTCATTTATAAAATTTTCTAGTTGGCTGGTGGGTAACTGTGAAAACGTCTAGAAGTTTGAATCTTCTATAGCTACCCCATCCCTTGGTAGGTTACATTCAGATTTAATTTCCCAATAGATTAATATGTCTTATTATATAAATTTGAATTTTGTATGGGGTTAAGGGATTTGACTGTATTCACCTTTTACTATTTTTTTCAAAAGCAAAATACGGCTTTACTTCTTTTCAAGGAAGATTTAAACTTGTTTGTTGTAGAAGAAAGACACTAAAGGATTTGAAGGGTTTTGATAAGTGTAATGGTCTAATTTCCTACTGTAGGTACCTTCACAAGTAAATTTTTAAAAAGAATGTTTTGTTTTTTATGAAGAATTTTTAGTAAAAAAAAGAGTTTTTATGAAGTAATTGGTATGGTTTGTTTTTAAGGATACTTTTAAAAAAATGAATAGATGGAGGTAAATAGATGGGTTAAGGTTATAATCAAAAAGTTTTAAACAAGTAAAAATAAAGATTTGGATGAAACAAAACATCAAATGGACGAGCAAATAAAGCATCGACTTCAATGCATGTCAAAATTAACAAAGAAATAAATACATCTGTTATGGATAAATTTTACAAGTTTATATGGGAAAAGGCATTTGGGAGAAAGAGGAAATATTATCTTGATGAATTTAACCCCATGTATGATCATCACCAAAAGGGCTATATAGAGGCAAATATCACATGGAGAGAAAATACATTCATAGTCCACTTGCACCATCTTTGGTTTGAAATAGGTAGATGAAAGAGGCTGAACTAAGAATGGTGGGAGAGGGTATGTGCTTTGAACTACTAAAGCAGTTGAGTTGGAGAACCGCCTTATTTTGAAGTGTGAAGCTTACAACATCATTTAGGCCAAATATGCAAGTACTTTAGCAACAATTTATTTCCATGATTTACTCAAAGAGGATAAGGTTGAGAAAACAAGGGAGTTCATCATCAAAATAAATAGTAGAAGATCAACAATGCAAAAAGTTAAAATAGCTAGGTCAGTTATCCCTTAGGTTGTCTTTGGGCTTGTAAGCCTATTAAACCTTCTAGTCTATTCTACCCATGCTAATTTCCATTTAGTTTTAAACTCATTTTGATGGAGTAACTTATACAATTATATATTGATACACGACACATTCTTGTGATAAGTTTGGTTCATTCCTTGATTCATATCTAATATCATCCATTGCCACTTATCTCCATACATTTGACTTAAACCATGCCTATTTTACACACTCATAAATATTTGCCATCATTAGCCATTTATTTTACACATCCATACATGCAACCCAACCTTGAGATCTACACTTTTTTGTCCCTAGACAACTTGTATCATTGAGGTTTAATCTTGAAAAGCACGAGATTGAACCCGAAATTTCAAATCTTCAAATGCATTTTTTTTATACTTACCCTTTTTCTAAATAGTTTTTATGAGTGTAATGCCCCGCCATGCGAACCCCAAAGCACAACACAATAATTACAGCACAATTTTTTTTTATTAAATTAACATAACATACAAGTAATATACATTAAGACATGAAATGAATTCCATTTAAGCAGATTCATTAACACATACATCCCTTGGGGTACACGAGGAGTCATTACGAGACAACGATAATATAGGATAAAAGCCAAAGATATAATTCATAACAAATAAACATTAACCAATATAACACATACATGAAAATTCATTGATAAGAAACCATATGTGAACATAAATACAACATATACATGAATGACTCAACACATTAAATAATAACTGCCATGACCAATATCCATACCAAGTTTAACATTACATTACAGTACAATATTCAAGAAGTACAATGATACAAAAGTGGTTCCAATCTTAAATGGAAACCATACACGAGATAACATGATACAAATAGATGAATACAAAGTATCATAACTAGCTCCAAGACAAATACAACTTTGAAGTCGCTGCAACAACACCAATCCACACCTCTCGATCCTCGACTGGGGACCCAATGGGGTGCTTAGCACGTTCCACCCGACCATGTGAGTCCGAAGACCCACCCCCCGTGCCAGGAGCTAACAAGAAAGAGATCACAACCAAGAACATCCAAACAGGGAACCACAAGACTCAACAACATACAAAAGTATCATAAAACTCAAGGATTACAAGAGTCATCATACTAACTTAAAATCACCAATCCTATCACATAAATTAAAGCAATGACCAGTAAATAAGTAATCAAAGGATGATCATGAAATACATAATACAATTCCAAATTTCAATCAAATAATACGATAACATCATATCACAGTACCATAAGAGTACAAGGTCATAAGTCAAATATCAAAGAGATCATATAAGATCACAAGTACACCAAGAATGTGTTAAGGCAAAAATCATAAATCAAAATAAATCCAAATATCAACAATCTAAATCAACTCCCACAACCTACTTCCAGAGGAACACAATAAAGTAAAACACATGGGCAACTAGGGGAGAGTGTCATCGCATAGCCTACATGGGTTCTCCTGGCCCTTCCTCCACACTGAGGCGTCGGCCCCCATCTATGGATCTCCTGGCCCTTCCTCCTACCTGAGGCACCGGCACCATAGGGTAGCTCATGCGGAGCCGTAGACCTCTCATGAGGATGAGGTCACGACCATGCCAACCACGGCCTTCTCAGCCTTCCATTAGTCTACGGAAGCACTAATGAAGACGAGGCATCCATTTTATTAATCTTATAATGATATTACTACCCAACCCTCCTAAGTTAATTATTAGGTTTTCACTTGTTTACTAACTCACTCGTGGGTTCTCCTGTGCTCTTCCCCTTACACGGGGCGCCGGCCCCCACGAGGAGCCACTCTCCCTAGAGACCCAACAACATAAAAACCAAGGAACCAAGAAACCAAGGGTTGTACCATCAAAATAAGAATATAAGATCTCAACTGAGAAGCATGCGAGGCATTACCCATCTCGCTATAAATACAATATTCAAGTCTCAACAAATCTTGTACAACCCTTTTAAAATCATGAAACCAAAACACTCGCCAAATCAAGGCACATAAAGAGAGAGAACATCAATTATCAATCATCTCAAGCCTCTGGAAGCCAAAAGAATGAAAACCCACAAACAAGGGTAAGATGAAGCAACATGAATATTTCTCCAATAATTTCAACACAAGGATAAAAATTTCCTCAAATAAGAGAGTAACTCAGAAAAGCCATAAAAGAGAGAAGATTCATCAAGACCCATCCGCAAATCAACAAACATGACAACAATGCAATTAAATGTTTCACCAAAATAATAAAAGTGGGAAGACTGCATTAAATAAGAAGCATAAACTTATTACAACCAAATCATCACTTTAGTATCCAAAATATTCCTTAACTCAAAACCAACCAAGAATTCACCATGTAAGGAGAAATGAATAGCAACACAACTTAACTTAAAGAAGATCACCAACTCAAGTAACCCAAGAAAGTCACAAGGAAAGAGTATGTCAAAACACTCATAAACGACATGAATCCAAATGAATGAAAATACTTCGCAGGCCAAGCATTTCCAAGGAGGATACCACAAATAGGATACACCAAATTACCCCTAAAAGATCAATGACCAGTCAAAAACAATTTATCTATTTGTTCAAAAATAATTAATTTAACAATAAATATGGGAACTCTAAAATCACTTATCGTAATTATCTCAAGGCATGTTTTTACATTCCACAATATTCCTTATCATTAATCTCATAATAATTAAAAGATTATTTCCCTCGGATATTAATATTTGAGACAACCTTAATACAATTTCCTAGTTATTTAACTTACACTCTAAACTTAACATTCCACTTTAAAGGTTATAAAATAACAACATTCACCTACAAATTAACAAAGAATAATCCATAATAATTGTGATAATTATAATATCTTAAATTTCTTAATCTTCTAATCAAATAATGGAAATAACCTTCATTCAATTTTCAATGTCAGGGGAACTTAACTTTATTTATCTTTATTTAAGTGTATTATAAACCTACCAACTATATTTTCCCATTTCATACATAATTAAATTTTAAGATCATTTTCCTCGAATAATAGTATTTGAGGTAACGTAACATAATTACAATAATCTATAATTTTTGTCAAACACAAATGTCAACAATCCTATTCAATTACCCGAGAATACATAAGAGGAATAGTTGAATAAATATATAGTTGAGTTAGAATATATATCAAAAGATGGTTGGTTAAGAGTAACAATTTAGTGCGAAGAGAGGCAACTATTTTTGGGTTGAGGAGCAATTATTATAATTGTGAAAACAACGGACTTAATCAAGGAAAAGCAATGATAATATTATGATGAAGAGCAAGGATCATTGTTTAAGGAATGGAAGCAATTTTCAAGAAACAACATTTAGCAAGTTTTCTTGAAAGGCAACAATTTGATAATTCATCAAGGTAGTGATTCATTCAATACCAAATTATAAGAATCTCTCACTGGCCAACAGCAACAATCTAACATTATGTGTGCCAATTGAACAAGATGGAGTATATGACAGGGCTTAAGAAAATTTCAAGCAAATGCAATTAGCAAGCGTAAAAAGGAATGCCATATTTTAGAACACAATTTAAGCAAGATATGAACAAAATATTTTACAATGAAGCTCTCAGAATCTTAGAATTACTGGCACACTTTGGGAGACATCTGACAATGTAAGCTAGGCTTATTTTTCTAGTGAATGCAGCCATATAGGTTTAGAGGGTGAGGCTGCTCCCATCTCACACATCAGTAACCCTTATGGCATTACAGATAAAGTTGATCATTAGGAGTGTGTGGTCTACCTTCATACCACACTAGCGCTCTTGGGGATTCCTAATTCTTGTTACTAAAATGTTGAATACATATTTTGCAACTCACAATACCATATTTCGATGCCACTCACATATCTGCTCTTATTAAATTACACTACACATAGTTGGTCAAATTGGGAGAAGGTAAAGAAATTCATGATGCTAGAAAGAGATACAAACAAGATTTAACCGAAAAAGGGAAGAAACAATAACCAGAGCTAAATAATCATGTGTGCTTTAAGGAACATTGGTAAACTGACACCCATGAATGCGACCCCTGCAAGTCTAAGAGCTACAGCTGTAATGGGTTGCTAATGGTTTCAGGGAGGCTATTTAAATTTATACACGATCGAAAGTCTAAACACTGCAGCTACGACAGGATGCCAAAGGTATCAGGGGGATTATATAAATTTAGATAACCAGACTATGCGAAGGAGCTCAACTAAACACTGTATCCAATAACATCAATTTCTCTCAGCTTCGACTGAACAGAGGTAATTGGAAAAGGCTTGAAACATTGCGCAGACCAAGAGAATTAAACAATCTGCTCATTGGTCCTCAATTTCTTCACTTGAACAATCTGCTCATTGACGGCATCAGAGAAGACACGCGAACCAAGCTTTCTCCAAGTTTGAGATCGTTACGGTTGCAAAAACGTGAGAAGGCACTTGTCTTCAGTCCTAAGGATAACATTTGGGATTTTTATAATAAAAACAGAGAGTTTAAATTAAATCTATAACCCTACCATGTTCAAGAGCTGCGGCTGTGACAGGTGGCCAAGTATATCAGAAAGTGAATAATGGAATTTGGAAATATCGCCATCTACTAGCATTAATATCAAATCTGACTCGAAGAAGGGAAAGAGTAAGGTGAGGTGCAAATACGTGACTTAATAATGTGCAACATTTGCTGTTTTGAACAGTTTAGAGCCAAGTTTCCAGAGATGCGCCCAAGTTGAAGTTTAGAAGTTAAATTTCACCACGACCAAGGGTGAGCTCTCAATATGTTAGAATTTTTACAATATTTATTTTCAAGTGCTGCAACTGTGATAGACTGACAGGAGAATCAAACAGTTTATTTAAATCTATAAGCTTCCTATCAAGTCCAAGTGCGCAGCTGAGCAGATTGCTGAGAATTCAGGGAGGTTATTTAAACTAAGACAATATTTTGTTTCCAAGTGTTGCAGAGACAGAGCAAAAGCTGAGATGGAAGAAGAAATGACACAAAATTAAGACAACAACTATATCTCCTGCGAACTATGCTATGAAACCATTGCCTAGATAATAACTGGAAGAGAAGGATTAAATGGGTAGCTTGCCTTGTCATTTCAAGTAACGGACTTCGTTGCTTACCTGTCTCCTTGACCGTATGAAATCTGCCACTTCTTCCAGTCCTCTGGTAAAGAGAGTCCACATCCTTTTGCTCAGCTTTTCTGAATGACTAAGAGAGGCAAGGAATGACCATCCATATCGAGAGCTCCATTGAGGCAAAACAATTCACCAACAACATCCCCGACCGTCTCCTTCATCACCATTTTCTGAGGGATTAGCCAATCTTCCGGCCAGCGGATAGAAGTGCACCATAGTGTTTGAGAGACTCCTCTCCATCAAAATCGTGGAAAACATTGGGCATGGAATAAACGATACCCTTCTCCAAGTATTTTTAACCCAGCAGCTGCATATCTAAGTGGTTTTGGAAAGCAATGTTATGGCTTCCACGAGCTCGCTAGCAATAACCCTTCAGATTCCAATCCCCCCAGAAGCTTCTTCCCAAAAGCTAGATATACTTTATTTATTTTTTCATATTCTACAGTTCAGTTCTTTTCGACTTCCAATTGCTTGATAGGTGAAGTTTCTTTCCAGCTTCTTTTGCCTTTTACAGTTCCCAAAACTCTTATCATGATTTAATTAATTAATAAACTATTCACTTTCCATTTTCCAATTGTCTTCCTTTTTATTATTTTCTTTTCCAGATTATTTTGTTCATTATGATTATTAAATCAATTTATCTAATAATATCATTTGTGCTTTTAACAATTTAGTTTACTTTGATCATTTGATTTAATTTAATGGATTATTATTCTAATTTCTAATTATATTTTAAATAACCTCGCAGATTCACTTATGATTTAAATTAATTATTTAGACATGACTACTAACATTTGATATTTTTCCACACAATTAAATAACATAGTGATCAATGAAGCATGCACATATACTCACACACAAGACTAGAACAACCGAAACGGAGGGGTATTACAATGAGACAAATTGGTACACATTGACCCCACTTATTATGTCTTGTTATTTGAAGACATTAAATGAAGAATTAATTCAAATGGATAAGTTAAAATCACTCTAGGAACATTTCAATTTGGAGCTTAAAAGAAACTCATCACATCAAACTTCACATAGGCCATTTATATGCTTGAAAATGTCGTCTTTGAATCTTCACTCCAAGTTGTAAAGATAGCTTGAATAGGGGGTTGACCTAAGATAACTCGACCCTAGTGATCTAATAAATATCTAAGAGATGTTTTTAATACTTTCATCCTTATATTAAAATATCAAATATCAAAATGAAGTAGCTTTTAGGAATTTGTAATTTGCTAGATTAATCTCATGAGTTACAAGTTAATCCCACATATCATATCATTCCCATAGTGCAATAATTCATTTATGTACTTGGAAAATTAAACTTTGCATAATATCTGCATTTATTCTTCAATGTGTTTTTCAAAGCTAAGTAATCCTATTCATTACAATTTAATTTCTAAAAATGGAATATCAACTTGTAATTTTCCAACTCTAATTAATCTAGGTTAAATTATGCTTTATTTCTTGATTTACTTATTTAGTCTATATTAAT
This sequence comes from Sequoia sempervirens, assembly GCA_007258455.2. Taxonomy (NCBI): domain Eukaryota; kingdom Viridiplantae; phylum Streptophyta; class Pinopsida; order Cupressales; family Cupressaceae; genus Sequoia; species Sequoia sempervirens. The sequence goes on along the minus strand of VDFB02366925.1, from coordinate 12,568 downwards.
ACATGTGAGGTGATGTTTTTACCTTTACATTTTGGTGAACCCATCCATATCTTATATCTCCAAGGGTTTATCTTCTTCCATTAGGGTTTCTCAAGTTTGATTTATTTGATTATTTTATCTTGTTTTTATATATGATTAGGATTTAGTTCTCTTTTCATATTGTTACTTGATTTTTGTAACTCTCCTTTTAGGATTTATGTTAACTTCTCTTACCTTGCTTTCATTCACCATACCCAACTTTGTTAGGGCCTTTAGGGTTTCACTTTAAGATCTAGTTATTAACTAATTTTCTCATGTGTATAAGATGTTTACCTTGTTTATATATATTTGATCTACTTATATTGGGGTTTGGGGATTTTATTGCATAGTCTCTCTAATCCCTAACCACTCACCCTTGGATTGAGCTTCATTGCTACAATTTTATCACATAGATTCTTATAGTCTATTCTGCCTATCTTCTATCATGGCCCTATTAAAATCTAATGTGTTTCTATGTTTTATTTCATTTGATCCCATCATCTTGCTTTCATGTTTTTTATTCTATGGATATGGATGTGTCATTTATGGAGGTGGTGTTTCATCATGTTTGTGATGTCTTCTCTTTCATAGAGTTTTTTATTGATTATCCTTATATCTTAGACACACTTTACTTGTCCATGAGCTCCTTATGTTGATCCTACTCTTCCTATGGTTAGTAATGTGGATATGCATGATCATGATGAAATATTACCTTTGACCACTTCTATATCCCATGTTGATTCTTTCACCCTAACCTCTCATATGTATGTGATATACCTAGTGAGCATAGGGTCAACCCACAAAAGTGTGTCCCAATTTTTGGCCAAAGTAGGACATTAACATCAACATTATTTTAAAGAATCACTTTATGAAACCTATAGCAATTAAACCATTAATAATTTAAGATGATGTGAACTAGTGATTTGTGAGGATTTGTGTGTAGATTCTAAATATATTTATTTAAAAAAAAAAACTAAAAATAAATTGTGATTTTTTTTACATAACTTTTAATAACTTATTTTTATAGTAAACATTTTTAAAAAGTGGTGTTTATGTCATCATGCATAACTTTTTTTATTGAAAGGATAAAACTAGTTTTTAAAATATATATTTTAACATCAATATTTAGTGCATGGATATTTTTCATATTTTTTTGTTGCAGTTTTTTTTTAATTATTTTTTGAAGTCAAAGTAATCATAATTTGGACATAGGTGTATGTCATCATGCATAACTTGTTTTGTATGTAGTAATATTTTTGTTGAAATAAGAACATTAATACCTAGTGCACACTTATGTTTTAGAATTTCTTTTCTCTATTTTTCTATTTTTTCATGTGTGTGAAATTAATCCAATAGTTAATGAAACTATGGAGCCACATCAAAAAATTCCTCCCACTTTTCACAAGTTTCCACCTCCTTCAAAATGGTCTACAATCCCAACACATAAGGTGTATAAAGCTATTAGTCTTAGACACATTCCAATTTTGACATCGAAACTCCATCATCCACCATCCCAAGTTTTAAAAATAAAAAATCTTGCATCTAAAATGCCAAATAATCCATCCAAATCTACCATCGCCATCACCATTCGATATCTTGCCTAAAATTCAAAAACTCTAACTCACAAATTTACCGTGTCTTGACAAAAACACTTTATCATAGGGACTCTAATGGCACTCTATCATAATGTGTACATTTAGATAAGTCTAACTCTAGTATCAACAAAGATCACAATAAAATCAATGGGTTATATACAAGTGCCATGATCCTTGAAAGAAAACTCGTCAAGGTAGGTCACTATTGGCATATCACGACAATAACATCTACATATACACATTAGGTGGACTAGCATAGTTGATGGCCATTCAAAAGGATATAAAAAAGGAACAAAAAAAAGTAAATTAATAAATTTTCTAGTGAAATCCATTCTTATGGCACTTTAGACAAGAACCACGATGAAAACCCATTCATGGGTGTCATGTATAAAATCAATTATATATGTGTACCATTCTAGTTCAGACCACATTGTATCATCCATCATGCTAGTTTTTCTTGACACAACTATCCATCTAATCCATTCCATTTCCATCCATCTTCCCTATACACCTTGATCTTGATAAAGACTAGGGGCACATATTTCAAAACATGATTTTGGAAAACTCTTGACATGGTCAATTATTTTGACTATATACCATCTAAATTTGATTTCATCACTTACATTTCCATATCCAAACCTTTAGCTTGGATAAAACATGTCATCCAATTGCAAGATAGTCCTTGGAAGTTAAATCCCTTATCCTAATCCAATTCCATAATGGCCATCCTACCCATCCTTCATCTGTCCATTTCCATCACACTAGTCCACTCATCCATTTATGGTATCTCATGCCTTGTTAGACACATGGGGTAGGTGATTATGTATTGCTTTGGAATAAATTTTGATATATGTTTTCTAGCTCATTTAGTGATCTATATACCTTCCATGATTTTTTTGAACTTTTCTGCCATCTTATGAATAAATTTTTCTATCAAACTTACCTTCATCACCCACAATCTAGAAATTCCTAATCAATATCATATTGCCATGCAATTCAACATCATATTCAAACCATCTAAATTTTTTTTTCATAGTCTTACTATAAATCTTGATCTATTTTTATCCAAACTATCATCATCGAGATGTATCCTTCCCAATCATTGTGTTGTTCTTATCTTAAACAAAAAAATCCTTGTGTTATTTTTATTTTCAACAATGCTATCATTATAACTATCAACAATCAATCAATTTTAGCTTAGATAATAACAAGATCTTAAGTGTTCTTTGGAATCCTTCTATTATCATCACCCTTTATTTCTCATTGCTATCATTATCACCATATTAATCATTTCATCATTATCATTATCACCACACTTACTCTCTTCCCATTAATTTTTTTATCATAATTATCCTTACATCAATAAAACCAATCAAATAACAAAAAAAATCTTCAATATCCCACAAATATACACACTAGAAACATCACGCATTTAACATCAAATCAAGACCTAAACACCAACTTAAATAACATACAAATGTCATATAATTTGTCAAATATCAAACTTTCCTATTTCATCCAATCCTTTGCCTTCACAGGATGCATTCTTCCCCACATCAAGCATAATCACCATTTTTTTTTATCTTATTAACACCTTGGCAAGAGGTTATACAACTTTCATATAATCACCATTTTTTTTATCAAACTTTCCTATTTCATCCAATCCTTTGCCTTCACAGGATGCATTCTTCCCCACATCATGCTTTTAACATCAAATCAAGACCTAAACACCAACTTAAATAACATACAAATGTCATATAATTTTTCAAATATCAAACTTTCCTATTTCATCCAATCCTTTGCCTTCACAAGATGCATTCTTCCCCACATCAAGCATAATCACCATTTTTTTATCTTATTAACACCTTGGCAAGAGGTTATACAACTGTATGTCTTTTGGCAGTTGATTGTTTACTTCTTTGATTTATCTTTGATCTATATTTTGATCCTTTGAATTATTTCTTTGATATTTTGATATACATTTTTTACCCATATTATGCATGTACTCATGGTCACCATGATCATTCTATATCATGGTGTGCTTTGCTAGTATACATTGGGGCATGATCATATGCTTTTATGTGTCATGTTTGTTGGATGTTCTCTCACATGGCCCACCAAGGTCAATCACCTTGATATGTGATGGGAAATCCTCTCCATGTCTAATGGTTGTCTCCACACATACCCACCAAGTGCATCAAGTTCCTTGAGAGTGTTAGGGCACACTCTTGTTTGTTTTTTTCTTCAGCATCAGTCCATGCATTGGATACATTGTCACCTTGGTCTTATATACCTTGGTGTATAACATCCATCACTATATCAAAATAAGGTTTCTCTTCATATGCCAATATAATAAAGCATTCCAAATAAACATTTCTCCATGTATAATCATCTATTATCTTCATTTCCTATAATCAGTTTCTCTTTTTCACTTTTCTTGCATTCATCTCTTTATATTATTTCATCATTGGTTATTTCATCATTTATTATTCAAGTGTAGATTTTTTCATGACTAACCTCTCAAGGTGACATTGTTATCTCGTCATTCAATCTTCTACCATTTCCTCCACATGATTGAGGGTATAACATCACTTTATTCTAATCCATTTCTTCCTCCATCATTTTATCTATGATTGGGGCATATTGTCACTTTCTTCATATATCATTTTTCTCATCATAACTACATTTTATTTTCTTTTGAAACAATGTTACTTCAAACATTGTCTCAAAGAGGGGCAAAACGTAGACACCTCAAAAAAATTCATTTTCATCTTATCATCCTATCACCTAGGTCCTAATTTAATCCAATCATCATCTAATTTGTCATGTCATCACCAAGTACACATGCATCATCACCTTGTCACCTAAGACACCGAAAACCTAATAATTTAATTAAATAATTCCTAAGTTATCTAATTAAATTTGGGTAATATTATTCATTTGCTTAATAAATTAATTATCCACATATTTATCTATTTAATTAATCATTTATCTATACATTATCCATTAATAAATTAATTTAATACTTTACACCTCATGTGCACCAATATTTCAATCAAATTATTATTAAATTAATTATTTTCACCTAATCTAGTTGACTACCTAGTCTAATAAGTTCACTCAAACTTACTCCCAATCCCAATCATCAATTAAATCCATTTCCACTCATCCATCCAATCAGTTAACTATTCCATGCATTAGTCAACTTCTCATAATTCTCTCATGCACTTAATTAACTCATCCAATATAGGCAATTGACTAATCAATCAGATCTGTTAACTCCCCAAACACATTGAGTTGAGAAATTATAATTATTTTAATCAAAAATTAAAATAATTTGCAACTCACCTATACATGCCACATATCCTCACCAATCCCCCAAATCAAGGATCAAATCTCAACTTCTAGTTTCAATCCTAGCCATTCATCAAATCCTCTTGCAAATCTATAAATCAAACCCATCTCTCAATCATCTATCAAGAATTCATTTTCATATCCAAGTCATATCAATTTTATATCTAGAGAATGTTAATGCCATGTTAGTGAATTAAGCACCAACATCACAAACAAGAAAAACTTTACATTCAGCTCAAACAAATATTTACATACTAAAATTTAAGTATTGAATTGGTTTCATTTTTATGTTATTTCATTTGTTTATTTTTCATGCATAAAAAAACTTTTCCAACCTTGCCTACTATATTGCCAAAAACATTAACAATTATTTCATGTGAAATTTATTGATTTAGGAACAATATCAAAGAGATCAAAATAAGCTATGAAAATCTTAAAAATAGATTTAATTTTAAAGGTTTGTTACTATCATCTCTCTTATTCAAAAAGATACTAGTATTAAAATTATTAAAATCGCCCCTAAAAATATACTTTACCATTCCAAGAAAAAAGCAAAAGAGATAGCTCATCCAAGGAGTGTAATTCTATATCAAGTTATGAAGGCCAAAAAAATCAACACAATACCCCAATATAACTTAATGAAAACATTTAAATTCACACACTAACCAATAAGTAAAATAATCCAAAATAGAGACATGCATTCTACAAGGTTTCCATAAAATCCACATGCCAACTAATGCCCCATTAGCATCCATAATTATCTCTTACCAATATTTCCAAGATCTATTTAATAAATTTTGAAGATATAACTTTAACATCTTTATTTCTATTTGTGTTTCCATCAAAAGAAGATATTATATTATAATTGGGTGTGTGGAAATATGTGCACATGAATTCACCTCCATGAATAATGTTGAATCCTCTATAACTAAGAATCAAAATTCCTAAATTCATAAGTTGTGGAGGGGTTTATTTATGAATTTTGATCATTGAGGACAATTCATTTTTTCCCCTTGCCCTTGATATGATCTTCATGAGTATTAGCTCTATCCCTTACTCAATATCTTGAGCTATATCTCCAAAGGTAGGTAAGGGAACTTAAGTTTTGTATTGGTCAAAGTGCTTTATTTTTTTGATATTTCAACATGTATAGGATTGTAAGGTATTTATTGAACTTTCAAGCTATCTCATCCCCTATTCCATGTATTTATCAATGTGGAGGCCTAGTATCTATTTGAGAGTTAATTTTTGTTGGTATTTCAAGGTGGTAGCTACTTGCCTCCCAACCTAAAGTACATAGAACAATATGAAATAAATGGTGATGTTTTTTAGAATGTTAGAGAAATTCATACTCACATCCCAAGCCTGATATGCAAGGAAATCTAAGATGTAATGATGGACCACCAAGAAAGGAGACAATTGTTATATATATTAATTTTTTGGAGTGTTTCATAATCATATCCATAGTATAAAAAAATAGAGAGGTTCAATGTTGGACAAGGAAGCATTGGTTTTCATCGAGGCCTTATGCAATGCCTCACCATCTTGTAGATCCATGAAATTTCTTTCTTCCCTCTAGAAGATTAATGTGAGGAATACCAATGGTAAGGTATCATCTTTTGGAGATGCAAAAATTATAATTCACTTGTTCCAATGGTGTTAAGTGACTCTCTAGGCTTGATCACAATAATAAGAATGATAGGAAATAATGGTAAAATACTTATTTTTAATAGAGGTTTGAGAATCGTAATGAATTTTTTTCTACTATAGATATTTTCTCCAAGTCCAATATAATTGAGATAGGTCCACAATAATGAAAAATGGGAGATTGAAGGGTGCAATAAACCCTATAAGGCTTGCAAGGCTTATAAAATTTCATTCCCACTATCATATGCCTATGATGGATTTGGTAAATTGTCCAATGCACAAGTTGCATTTTGTGGAGAAATTAAACCATTGGCAAGTCAGATGATAAGGGATAATGAATCATACATTTTTTAAAAGGCTTGAGCTATTCAAAATAATATGTACATATTTAATGAAAAATAAAGTGCATTTAAAAAGGGAAATTGGATAAATGAAATGGGAGGCCCGATAAATAAAAAAGGGGCACATAAAATGTCATTGAGAACCAAATGGAATAGTGGTTTTTTATTTCACCCTAATTGTATTAACTACATGGGAGCTCTCAAAATTACCTTGCATACCTACTTTGTCCCTTATCCAACTAAGGAGTCCATTTTACATGGGAATGACTTTGTACCCTTGATTTCATGATGCTATAGTGCTATGAGCTAGGGTTTTACCCTACTACTATTAAGGATATATAGAAGTTTCATCCAAGAAGGGCAAATTTTTTTACTCCAATTATAGAGAGATAAAGGTAGTTACAATGTATTAAAGCTTATATTGCATGTGTTACCATTTTCAATTTCTCCATGAATGCACGAACAAATTTAGGATTATATCTAGTTATTTATATATTCTTTCCTCTTCACACTTGTTGGTGTGAGTATAAATGTTATGTGGTGAATGTAAATAATAAATTATAAACCTATTACAACTATTTGTGATGGATCATTTTATATTTATACATGGATTTATGTAACTCATTGATGGATAAGAATTATAAATATGTAATATTGTATATTGATGTATTTAAATGCTTAGATCAATTATTTTGTTCTATTATTTTCTTTTGCAATCCTCTCTCTATTAGTTGTGACTCTCTAGCCCATAGATAGCAATCAGTTTGGCTTGCATCCTTCCAGCTAATTAAAAAATCCTAAATTAAAGCAAAAATCATTAAAAATATTATTTTTAACATATTTCAAAGTAGTAAAATTCATGGATTCATAATAAAATAAGGTATAGATCTATTGAACACCTATAATACTGAGAGGGGGGGTGAATCGGTATTCCATTAAACCAATTGATCATAATCCATCCAATTAACAAAACACATCCAACTATAATAAATAATGAAAGCATGAAACAATCATAAGATCATATGACACATGAACACCAATATTTTTACGTGGAAAACCCAAAAATGGAAAAACCACAGTGAGGATTAGCTCACAATATATTAGCTCACAATATATTATAACTGGTTATAAGATATTACAAATGGCTCATTGTCAGGACACACTGTCCAATAGGGCTCACAACCACAAAAAAGAAAGATAGAGAATAGAATGGCCACACAAACATGATGTGAATTGATATAAATACACCTTCCTTGTGCTAAATTCAGTTCCTTTGAAGCTCAATATACCATCTTTATGCACTTTATCAAATACATAATACAAAACACTGCTTTACTTTACAGTCGCTCAATATTCACAATACATCTATTGTTGTTCGGATCATATACATATAAATTCACATACTTGCATCTCATGTATCTCCTACAAATTCAAAAATGTCTTACATATATACCCAATTCATCTGTATACAAAAATTAGGTCAACCTAATTAGATATAGCCCTATATTAAATCAAAATTGCCTTATCAGCTCCATAATTGAACCAAAAACATCTTTGAGCTTAAATAAAACATGCAATACTTGATTTAGGTTGGTATGGACCTAAAATAGATCTCACTAACATCCGCATTACATATTTAATCATGACAACATATGCCAAGCATTAGGTTGGCCAAGAATTAGACCTAATCACAAAATATGCTAACTGATCAACACCAGCAATCAATTTGACCACATAATCATGCGGCATCTAGAATATACAATGTGTTGACACCTATAATCAATCTCCCAAAACTGCAAAATCTGATCCTTATCACCAGAGGAATGCAAATCAGTTTACACATACTCACTTGCACTATACATAGCCAAAAATGTATGTCGAACTACTGTCACTTAAATATTTCAAACTATACATCCAAACCAACTAAAATTTTGAAAACATATGTAAATTATAGTTAGGAATAGCACACTATCACTATATAAGTAGATCTTCTCATATGAGAAAATGTGGACCAAAATACCAGATCAAGGTATCTCCATTATGTTCATCAGTTTAGTGTAGATATCAACAACCGATGTTGACATCAATGACAACACATTAAGGGGATCCTTCTTCATGCTTTCAACAATCTCCCCCTTTGTCATTGATGGCAACATGTGCCAAAAATGAATCTCTCCAAAAACTCCAAACATCAAACTTCTCCCCCTTTGACATCAAGAACAAAGGGTGTGTTGAAAACACACATGTGAACTCCCCCTTAGATGCATATGTACAAAGAAGTAACTGACATGGATATACTGACTCCCCCTTAGGGAGTTAACCCAAAAATTGAACCAATTGTATGGAAAATTGAAAATTTGAGAAATTGAAACAATGAAAGAATATACAAGTGAAAGATGTTTAACCAGAGGTGGAAGAACCTTTAATCTCATTTAGAATAGCTTGCTAAGAAGAATTCCCTTCATTACAAGTTTTCTTGGCTATTGTAAGTGATTTATACAATGGTTCCAACTCTAATATACTCTCTTCTCCCTCTTCCGGAGTACTAGGATTTGGATTTATCTTTGTAAGCTTTTCAACATCAACTAGGGCACTTGACACTGGTATATGCTTGGTTTTCACCAAGTCCCCAAGTTGTCCAAACCACCTTATGATGTCTTCTTTATGCCTCTGTAATGTGAAGAATATGTTGTGCGTGTCTTTGATAGTAGTTTAAGTGGTGTGATCGCTATCATGTACCTGGTCATAAGCACTAGAGGCATTGGTCAATTGAGGTTCAATTGAGTCCATTAAGTCCTTAATGCCTTGAGTGGCATCCAACCACTTCATGTAGTATAGAAACAGAGTATTTGCTTCATCCTCACATTCTTTGACATCCTTTATGAATTTCTCCACTTTATTATGTGCTAATGCACATCTTTCTTGTAGATCCAACAACTTCCTCTTTGTAAGCCTTGTTTCAAGTTCATTTTCAATTTGTTCTTTTAGACCAAAGGTGTACTCCTTAAGAGAATCTATTAACAACTTAAGATTTTCAATAGAGGTTAAAGAATTGTCAATTGAGGAATTGGGGGTAAAATCCTACAAAGTATGTATTGATTCATTTATTAGCTATGTTCCCTTCTAGTGAGTTTCAATTATTTCCTTTCTTCCAGAAGCATGAAAGACATCTCCAAGCTCCAACTTTTGAATGGGTGAGATCTTCTCCAGATCCACACTTGCATGATGCATAGGGGGCTATAATAATTGAGGAGGTACAATAGATTGAAACCTTATTTTTCTTGACAAAAGACCCTTGAGAGGATTATCGGAGGAAAATTCTCCAGTGGGCTTGGGTAAGTCCATGGTCTTTTTTACATCTTATTCATTCTTTCTTTCCTTAGAATCTTCTTCATTCTCTACTTTTTCCTCTTCACCAAAGGATTTTTCCTTTTGCTTATTTTCATCCTCCTTGTCATCATCTTTCTTATTATCCCTTTCTTCCTCTCCTTGCTCTTCTTCACCATTCTAATTTTTATTTTCTTCATTTTCTTTTCCTGTGTCTTCATTTTGTCTATCAAAGTGGTCTACAGTGTCATCTACATCATTCTTTTCCTTTTCTTGCTTTGCACTTTGTTTTCCATCATCATCAATAGGTTTATCAGTGTCTTTCGGAGGAACATAAGTCTCTAGGGTATAGCTTATGTTTCATTTACTAGTGGTGGAGAGGCCACCACATTCTCTATAACTTCAATCAATGGTGTTTCCCCTCTTCTATAGTCATCTTCACCTTCCTCTTCCAAGACCTCTTTGAATATTGGAATATTTGAGTTGGGAAGAATATTTTCCTCTACATTAGTAACCTTTTTTTCAACATTTTCTTGAGTTGATCTGGATGTGGAAGTAGTCAACATACCAAATTTCTCAGCAATATCTTTGACGTCGTTTATTGTTTCTTTCTTCAGCTTTACAATTTTCCCATAAGAATTGAAACTTGTTGCTTGACTCTAAACTCCTTAGTATATACCTCTATCAAAGTAGCTTTATCATCTTCAGATAATGAGGATCCAAGGCATCAATTTTCATTTTGTATTTTGTTTCAATGCCCTATCTTCTTCTTTCTATCAAAGCATCCCAAACAACTCTAGGAACCTTCTTCTTAATATTGCTCATGTCAGCTTCTAAAACAATAATATATTTGATAATAGATTCAATGATTGTGTTCCTATCTATTTCATCAACTTCTTCATACAATTTTTGTTGTAGCTTCTAGCATGTTATCATAGTGTACTATATTATTAACTAAAACATCCAATTTCATGGGAGTGGGTGCCCTTATAGGAGGATACTTTTTCAACTTCTTTTGATCTGAAGGGCCTTCCTTTGTCTTCTTCCCTTTCTTCTTCTCAAGCTTCTCATAAACATGTACTGTAAATGCTTCCTTTTCTCTTTCAGTTTCGTCTTCTTCTAATATGTCGACAATATCCACTTTTTTCTTCTTGGCTTTAGTGCTTTCCTCTTGTGAAGAACCTTCACCACTCTCAATAGCACTACTTCTTTTCTTTCTTATCAGTTCTTCCTCATGCTCTAATCCTAGCTCAATTTCTTGCTCAACAAATGCACTCAGGTTCTTTTCTCTAAAATCTTTTTGTTTCTTTCTCCTTATAGAGGTAGCAGGGGTTGCTATTGGAGTCACATTCTTCCTCTTACTTGTCCTTGTGCTAGGTCTAGTAAGAGTAATGATTTATTCAATCACCAGAGAATTGGGCTCCACTTTCTTTCCTTTACCAATAATAGTAGTAGCTCTGAAGGACTTAGGTAGTGTAGAGGCAGGGATGGAAGTTGTTCTTCTAGATCTGCTAGGTCTGGAGGACTCGCCTACAATATTGTCTTCTCTAGCTTAGCCTCCTTAATCTATTCTTTTGTGTTTCCTTCCCTTCTAGCCCATTCCTCTATTGTTTTCCTTTCTTTTCTCTAGATATTAAGTTTCTTCAACTCCAAATGCACCTCTAAAGATTTTTCTTCATATGTCCCATACCTTTTCTATGAGGAATACTTAGGACTTTTAAGCAATATGTCCACATATCCATTAACCTCATTTTCAGAAACTTCATAGCCAAGAGGTGTAATCCATACCATTCTTGGTTCAATGGCCTCAATAATACATTCATCAGTTGTAACAAGAAAATTTATTTCCTTTGCATATTTGTCCACAAGTTTTTAGGGAATTCTCTCCCTTTCATGCATTTTCTTTTGAAAGACAACAAAGAATGCAGTTAAGGCATCATCTTGAGCCTACAAGCTTCCTAAGGTGTGCATATAGTCTACAATTTTATGTGCCATTGGTCTACTCCTATCCCATATAACATCTTTCCTTCTGAAAAGCTCTTTCATGAAGTAAAACAACAAACATACAACCAGAGTGCCAAAATTAAATGCATACTTCTTTTCCATTGTCATCTTTAGATTCTCAAGAAGTTGTTGCCAGAGCAACTCACACAAGTCAAAATCGTTTCTATTGACCACCATTTCATGTCCAATATTGATAGTTGTGGCCGAAACTAAATTTTCTCTATTTATAAAATAGATCTTATGACCTATCATCATGGAAGCATATCTCATAGTAGGGTTCTA
>VDFB02366924.1:0-16250 GCA_007258455.2 Sequoia sempervirens | reverse complement strand
ATTTTATTTTCAGCAGCACTCTCCACTTAAAATCAAGAAATAAATCAGCTTTTTGGCAGAAAAATTGATTTTTCAAAGCAGATCAGCATTCTATTTTCAGCAGCACTCTCCACTTAAAATCAAAAAATAAATCAGCTTTTTGGCAGAGGTGGATGAGGTTTCAAGCAGCTTTCTTCTAGAAACGTTCTTTCTGCTTTCTTTCTATTCTTGGAACAATTCTTATCTATTCTTTGAAGAAGAGAAAGAAGATAAATGTAATAGTTGGCATTTTCCTATTTTCATACTTTCTTAAGTGTTAGATGTTATCTTCTTTAGTTTTAGAAATAAAGCTTGCTTGTTGAGCAAGTCTTAGTTGTAAAAACAAGGAAATTTTAGGGTTCCCTACTCCTCTGCTTGTCTATAAATAAGAGCGTTTGCTCATTGTTTTTCTTAACGGTTATTGTGATAGCAAATTGCAAGCCTGTAATGCAGCGAGTTGTTATTCAGTGTCAGTTCACTTTGTGTAAGGGCAAGTTTGCAAGCCTCTTTAGCTGCAAGTTCTTGTTCAGTGCATGTGTCTTGTGTCAATGTATTCTGGTTTGACGGCTAAACTATAAGCCTATTTTGCTACAATCCTGCTGTCCCAAAAGTGTAATCTCTTATTCTTGAAATTTGAGGAAATAAAGTCTTGTGCTTGCTTTGCTGCCCTGATATAAAGTCTCAGATTTTCGTTTATTGTGTTATGCTTATATGATCTCCATTTCAGCTTGCATTGAAAGTAAGTAGATGTATGTTGGAAGAAGAGTTTATCTAAGTATTTTGTCAGAGAATCCTTCCTTGTCTATTTCTAACTCTCTTGCTCTATGTTTACTTGAGAAGTTAGAAACTTCATTAGAGTAGGCTTAGTCGTAGTTGAACTTCTAAAACAGAAAATCTCAGCTACGGCGCTTGAGTTTTATAACCTTGTGCTCTTAGCTGAACAAAAAGATAGGAAAATAGGTTTTAGTTTACTTTCTTTTGAGCAACATCAGCAAAGAGGTAGCTTCCCCTCCTAATTCGAAGAGCAGGTTACTGCACATAGCTATCTGTTTCCAAGTCGCATACCAGAGGTGCAATTTGAAACACCAACACAAACAAGAGAACAAAGCGGCCTTTGGAACTTGCATTTCAAAATGAGAGTAGAGCCCTTGCCGACCAATGTGTAGCAAGATGCATATATGCCAATGGATTAGCTTTTAATGTTGTTCGTTCTCCATATTGGAAAGAGATGTTGAGAGCAGTTAATGAAGCTCCAAAAGAGTACAAGGGCCCGAGTTATGAGAAGGTGCATGGCACTTGATTGGAAAAGGAGGTTGAGTTGGTTGAAGATACATTGAAGCCTATAAGAGATTCGGGTTGAGACAGGTGTGTCCATTGTTTCGGATGGTTGGAAGGACTCAAGAAATCGGCCTTTGATCAATGTCATAGCAATGTCCCCTAAAAGGGAAATGTTTTTCAAAGTCGTGGATTGTGAGGTGCAAGTAAAAGATGGACAATTTATTGCTAATATTCTCATTGCAGCCAATCAGCAAGTGGGACCCCACAACGTTCAAGTTGTAACGGACAATGCCAAGAATTGTAGAGCTGCAGGGTTGTTGGTTGAGGAAAGATATTCACATATCTTTTGGACACCTTGTGTGGTCAATTCACTCAATCTTATGCTACAAAAGATTGGGAATAAAATTGCATGGATCAAACAATTGTATAATGAGGTTGAGGACATTTAAATGTTCGTCACCAACCACCACTTGTCTCAAGGGATCTTTAGATCATTTTCAAAGTTGGAGCTATTGAACGTAAGTGAAGTAATATTTACATTTGTCATTTTCTGGTTTTCATAATTTGATTGTGCATTCTAATCTAAATTCTTCTTTAAAGTTTATATTTAAATTTTAATTATTTTTTTTAATTTGCAATAAGTTCCAGAGGCCCGCTTTGCCTCTAACACAATCGTCTTGAGACGACTTGAGAAAGTTAGAGAGGCACTTTCTAGCATGGTGATTAGCAACAATTGGTCTATATGGAGGCAAAGCAGCACTAAAAGAGCAAAAAAAATTACGAGCATGATATTAGATGACTCATAGTGGGATCGTGTGGAGTATCTCCTTAGCTTCACCGAGCCCATTTTGAGTATGATTCGCTATACTGACATGGATAAGCCATGCATTGGAGAGATATATGATGGTATAGACTCAACGCTTGAGAAGATCAAGTGCACCATAAATGCAAGAGAGCAAGACCTTGAAGAGACTTTCTTCAAACAAGTGCAAGCAATTGTTGAAGAAAGATGGAACAAAATGACAACTCCATTACACCTTCTCACCTTTGCATTGACTCCAAAATACTATAGTAGTCAGCTTCTTTCAGTGCCAAGAAGGCTTCCTCCATATAGAGATTTAGAAGTGGCTGAAGGGTACAAGGCAACATTTGTGAGACTCTTCCTTGATCAAGATTTGCGAAGTGCAGTCACGAATGAGTTCATTGATTTTGTGCACTCAAATGGTCTAGATGTTGATGCTCTTCATGATAAGTTCTTAAAGGATGCTCATAGTTGGTGGTACTTCCATGGACAATACTTCCAACATTTGCAGCCCCTTGCAATCAAAGTTTTATCACAAGTTCAATAAATTTTCATATTTTAGTTTTAAAAGTTTCATAATTTCATTTATAATTTATAATTTTTTAATTGTTTACTTTGTCTTCATAGGTTGCTAGTTCATCTACATCTAAGAGGAATTGGAGCACATATTCTTTCATCCACTCAGTAAAGCACAATAAATTGCTCTCAAAAAGAGTGGAGGACTTAGTATATGTGCATTCCAACTTGCGTCTCCTTTCACACAAACGACGTGACTACAAGGAAGGGGAGACGAAGTTGTGGCATATAGGGCCAGAGGATACTGACTTGGATGTTTCCACTTCCCACCGTATTGCATATGAGGAGTCCGATATCCAACAGGAGCATGGGCACAATACTAGTGCTAGTGACAATGCCATTGGCACTACATGTGATTCATCTAGTCTTCCTACTTCATCTAATCTCAATGTTGACATTGATATGGATGATTTAGAGAGTCCATTTGATGATTAAAACTTTAAAAGTGTTGTACTATTGAACTTGAAGTTTGAAAGATGAATATTTATCATGCATCTTTAAAAAATTAAATGTTTTAACTTTTAAATGATATTCAAGTCTATGGTGATTTTGTTGTTTATATGATGTTATGTGATGTTCTAATCCTAATTCATGCTTCTAGGCTGCACATATATATATATATATATATATATATATATATATATATATATGTTTTGTGTACTAACGAACCCAAAACGAACCGAACCCACCCCCCAAAAATATTAGCCGAACCGACGAACCGAACCCCCAAAGCCGAACCCAAACTGGTAACTTAGCAAACATCTATGGAGGTTGCGTTCAACATGTATGACGAAACAGTTGGTTGTAGCTACTCATTTACATAGAGTTAAAACATATATTGCATTAGAAAAAGCCAAAAATATTTGCATTTCATTCTAGAATGTACTTGCAAGCATTTCTAGTTGATTAGTTAGATTATTTGCTCATAACATCATCAAAACAAGAAGGAAAACAAAAACAGAAACCTATATCAGTTTTGGGACAGTTTACTTGCCAAGTGTTTGACAAAATTACTAAGGCCAAAACTCAGAAAATTTGGATCAGATTTAGCAAGGGATATTTCAAAAAGGTCGCAAATGCAAGAAGGAAACTCCAAAAATTATATTGATGTCTCTTGCTAAGTCTACGTTGGCCATTCCTATCATATTCAATAAGTCGAGTCTTTCTAATGCCGGATTGAAGAACATGAACAGTCAAGAGGTGTAACCGTTGCTTTCTGAAGGTGTGACACATTAGGCAGAGTTGGGGTTTTGTAAGAAGTCGTGAGTATTTACAAGTGATAAATCTTCGATGGACGTCACTATACAACCTGTAGCCGTTTCAGCTTTATTTTAAAATTTTAGTCTGCAAACTAATGCCGCTACATCTTAGAATGGAGTCAGACTTATACTGAAGGAGGAGACGTGTACATTAGGAGATACATGGCATTTAATTGTTAAATGAGAATGACAGAGAGCCGCTGAATTAGAAGTCAGGAGCAGTTTAATATGTTAAGCCAATCTTTATATCAGTTGAATTAAATAAAGAGTTTCGAAGCCATGAGCATATCAATGAGCCAGAATTAATAGTAATCATCACGAGAAGTCTCAGAATGATAATCATGGCCAAGAGAAACTATGCAAAAGCTTCAAATACACCGGCGCTGCTTGAATAGTCATTGCCACCACCAACACTACAAACCATGGAAGTCATAAATGATATCATATTATTTAAAAGGGGTGTGATACGCAAGATATTACTGGCTGGGTTTAAAAAACGGTAGATAAAGAATCAATTAAAGAAGTCGTTTCATATTCAGGAGGCGGAGAATCACAATAAGAAAGATATATGGCAGCTACTTTTGAGAATTTTATATAGGGGCGATTTGTTACTATACAGAAGTCTTGTTAATAAACATCATTAACATTCTTTGGAGCACAAAGAAAGTATAGAGGAGCTGATAAATAATTTCAAAGGAAGAACAAAGAGAAATAGTAGTCAACGTGATGTTAAGCAGACCGCACCCTTATGCCTAGACGTGGATTTAGTTGGACGAGATTGAAATCAAAATTATATTCAAGACTCAAGTTGTGGAGCTCTGTGATATTTTGGAGTTTGAATTAAATCTAAGGACTTAATCTCATTATCAGCGTGGGTGTATTGGTCCGAATTTGTAATGTCCCCAAAATTTGGATGAAACGATTTAATTATTTATTATTGCCTAAGCATCAAGTTGATTTAAAAGATGATATTAAATAATTAATAAAACATGATGATAAAGTGACTTAGGTGAAATATTTAAAATATGGCTTTATAAAGTCACTTTATAAATTGGACGGGAAAATTTAGTGAGAGATTTATAAAGAGAAATGATCATATTTGGATGAGATTGCTATTTAAGGGGAAAATAAGAATAATGTTCATGAGAAAATAAAATATAATTATCATTATTTTATTTCCCACTCACAATGCTGAAGTAATATTTATAAAGAAGTCAAGGAGGGGGACGACTTGGGAGTTATAAGGTGATTTAGTGAAATATTTTTAAAGTGACCTTATGAAGTTTATTAAAGTGACTAAAGTAAATATTTCAAAAAGAAAAGAACTTTATTCAAAAGTCACTTTATTATTGAATGGAAAAATACAAAAGGGGGAAAGAGAGAAACATTCGTTACTTCTAAAATGAACATATTTTTCATCTGAGCGAACCTTCTTCGTGTGGGTTTTTGGAACCCTAGCTTCTGTTTCAGCCGTGAGACATTAGTCCTAGCAGAAATCCTAAGTGTTTTCAGGTCACCATTTGTGTAGTCGAGCTTGGAGCCAGTCTGGAGGAGATGAAACATTGTATTTTCTGATTTTCGTGATTATCCTTTCAGTGAGTTTTTGGCTGCTTCACAGGTGTGATTTCAGGGCATTACACATTCCTTTGAGGGCGTGGCTTTAGGAATAAGCCATAGGCATTTCATTTACAGGTATGAGAGTCAGGAGAAAGGGTTGTTTATCAGATTTATGGGCAAGCTGAGAAAAATGTGTTTGCAGAAGGAAGAAAACGACTTCCTTACTCTCACAGCAGGACGTGGCTATTGGAGAGAGGTCTTAAGGAGGGCATCTGGAAGAGTTAAAGCAGGGTGTTACACTTTTTAGAAGGGGCGATCATCCTAGAAGACATTCCTGATGTTGAACACGAATTTTGGGCCATGCTGAAGTTGACTTCTTCACCTACAAGCTGAAAACGAATTGTAACTAGGTCTGAGTTATTTACACTTTATATCTAGTAGCTGGTGTGTTAGAAAATCCTTGGGACTGCCACATAAGAAGTCTTTGAGTTGCTGGTAATTTCTAGGAATGATTGTATGTAAATCTGAACATCATAAACTCAGAAATTAGTATTGTAAATCTCACCATCCTAAACTCAGAAATTAGTATTTAATAATGTATTTCTGCTCAAATACACGCCCGGGTCATGTTGATGTCTGAAGTTTATTGCAGCAACCTGAGTCACCATCATAAACTTGAATGCACAGAAAGATGTGTTTCCTATGCTCAATTACAGACTTAATCATATTGCTGCATATGGGTCATTCTATCATTGTTAGTCTTTGTCCAAGATATCAAGGCAACTACTAGGTACTATAGCAAGCTATCATGTGAACTACTGTAATGAATTTCAGTCAGACTTACACTCAGAAAATAATTATTTCAGCTTACTGTTGCTACTACCCAGTTAGTCTGTTTGCAGCCCATGTATTACATGAGCCCTTGTGTATTACATTTGTTGTATGTCAATAGTTGTATGTGTGAATCAATAATTGGGACAAAAAAATCTATTCCATCAAACAGCTACAAAAATTTACACGATACAATCAGGGAAGTTTACAGTGGTATCAGAGCTAGCATCCTGCCAGCCTGTTTGGGTTTGTGACTCAAAAAATTTCAGCTATCTAATAATGATTCAAATGGACAGTCTTGTCACTTTTAGAGAAAATCAAAATGTGAAAATAAGTACCCTCCGAAAACTCCTACAAAAGGAAGAGGATAAGCAGGTGGTAATGAAAATAGAAGCCAATAAAATTGTTGCCGAGTACCAGGGATTACCAAATGATTTAAAAAATCATGTCTCCTTTGATGAGTTTTTGGGAATACTTGAGGAAGGAAATCCAAGTAAGAAAAAACTATATAACTATATCAAAAAATTGAAAAAGGAAGAAATTTCGGATTTTGGTTTGTCTACTAACAGCAATGCAGTAACAGTGCTTGAGCTTAGTATTCATGAGGAAGGAAAGGAATTAATTACATTGCAGACAAGCACACTGTAATATCCCCTTCTCAAGCATGATCTTTCCAGTGACCGTTGGCCTATTTCGGAGAACCGTAGGCTATTCAGAAGGTGAAATTAGGGTTTCATGTTTGAAGGATGCTCTTGCTTGAGGTTGGTTGTTTCAATGGCGGATTCTTTCTGGGTTTTCCGAGAGCTTCGCAGTGATATGTTTTTCTTGGCATTCTGAGCATTTTCAGGAATTTACTATTTTTAGTAAATTATATTTCTGGCAGTGGTCTTGTTGGTTTCGGCTCGGTTGGCTTTCCATTTCAGACTGATCAGTTGGCTTACTCATTTTTGGCTTTGGGGCATAACTGAAGAGATAAGTCGAATTATTTTAATTAAGTCATGTTTTAATGTTATATTTTAACATTGACCCCTTGGCCTAGCAACTTTACTTTAAGTTGTTTTAAAAAGATGTTCTTTATGGGTGGGCGCCTCATTGAAGGAACTAATTATATTTCTTATTGAAAGATTTAATCCAAGCATAAGTGGGGCACCAACTTCAAGGAAGAGATAAAGTTTATAATTAAAAGTCAAATATTGCTTGGGAAAGTGGGACGCCATCTATTGGAGAATTAGGGTTTGACTCAAAAAAGAAGATTAGGGTTTCGAGAAGGTCAACAGGAAATTATAAAAGGAAGCCATTGATTCTCATTTCATTATCTTTGGTTTACAGTAATGTTACTCTGTCGGAATGGTATTGGATCGCTTCGAGGAATGAAGGCCTCCTAGCTTGGCTCTTCTTCTTGCTTGAAAGACAGCAACTAGTTGAGAGGTTTAAGTGTTATTGATTGTCTTTTCAATTATAGTTGGTTTCCTATCCTTTGTAGTTGAGTTTTACCATTTTCTGTCAATTCCAGAGTTGTTGGTCATGATTGCTGAATGTATGTTTCTGTTCACAAGTCTATAAGAACCCTGGTGGTTCTCAACCTGGAAACCCTAACTGAAGATATTGTTTTTGCAAGTTTTGTGTTTTTGATAAAATGCAAGAAGCTGCGATTTCTCTAATAAATGCCTAAAAATTCATAATAAATTCTACAGACATGAAATAAGCTGAAATTTGCTCAAAGAAGGTAGGCGCACCATTTTATTTCATTTCCAGAGCATTTACAATATCAAAATATGACATATGAATGAAATAGGAATTTATTTGTTCAAAAACCTTATTGTTGTTGCAGCAAGATGCCAGAATGAAGAGATGGTACGGCTAGTATGAATCTCCCAGCACTGGACCAGAGAGAATCACCAGAAACCCCAAGCGCACCAAATGCAACTGTCAGATACTGAAGACCCAAGGCGTTTTTCTCTTGCAATGAAAAAGTACGGCCTTTTGCAGTGGTACGGCCTGTACCAGCAGTAGTAATAAATATAGTACGGCTCAAGGAAATTAATGCCAGATCTCTGTAAAAGATATCTCTAATGGGATGCCTCAACTGCCAGACGAATAATCTCTACTAACTCTGAATGAATAAATCAATGAACTCAATTTGTAACTTCTGAATGAAGTCACCAAGATGCAAGCTTCAACTGGTATGTAATGTCCCCATTTTGACCCTACACTCTTCAATAGGATTTAGCCTATTTCTGGAAATCCGTAGGCTAAGCTGAGGTGGAAAATTAGGGTTTCCTCTTTCAGATATTGCTCTGTTGGCGTTCAGAGGATGTTGTGCAGACTTACTATTTATAGCAGTTGCTATTTTTAGCATTTCTATCTTTTGGCAATATCTGTCTAGCAGCAGTTCAATCCTTTGCAGGTTAGCATTCAGTTTGGCTATCTATTGTTTTGATGTGAACTTACTATTTATAGCAGTTGGCTATTTTTAGTAAGTCTAAATTTGGCAGTAGCATCATCAGCAGCTCAACTCAAGTCATCTTGCTATCCATCAGTTTCAGTATTGGCATTGGTTTTGGTTATCTCCATGGACTGAAGTTTTTATACTTAGTCAAATTTCATGTTTCTCAGTTGTACCCCACGCCTAGGAGTAATAACTTATGTTGTTTTAAAAGAGGGGCCATTAAGGGGGTCAATTGTGCATTTAATAATTTATTAAATGCTTTATTGTTGCAAAGTGAAAAGGAGGTTGAGTAATATTATATTATTTCAAAAAGTAAAATGCAAAAAGGTGGCATCCCTTTTGGAAGTTGAAGTGATTCAACTTCTTGGAATTTGAAGAGTTCTTGTTGCTTCATTTGCCAATTGAAGTTTATATATTGTTGCTGTTTGAAGAGCTGATTATGCATATTTTTGAAGAGCAAAGTTACGTTGCTGGAATGAATCCAGAATCCGGCTAAGGGAAAGCTTAGCAAATTTACTCCATTCTTCGGGCCTGCAACTATGGTTCCCTAGGTGGTGGATTGAGAGTGTGCTTCATCCAGAAGTACATATTGAGCATTATTGTGGAGTTTTGGTGAGATATTTCCAGTTTTCATATTGCTGGTTTATCATGGCTGAAAGTGATTTTTGTATACAACTTTTAGTATGAATTTTATTTGGTTCTGGGTATTTGATCATTGCATTTCTATGATAGAGGCGACCATATTTGGAGGTTATCAGAATTTAATTCCAAGTTTCAGATTTTATTAAGCAAAATCGCCCTTGCAAGGAGGCCGTACCTTTTGGAGAGCATAGGGATTCGTGCATAAATTAATGGTTGAGATTAGATGTTGTTTTATCATTGTGAATTGGGCGCCAACCTTCTCAAGAGCTTTTGCAAGTTATATTTCATCTTCTGGAGGTATTGTGAAGGAGTTGTGATTATTTTTATGTGTTTTCAGTTTGCTGATAATCATTTCCAGATTGCTGATTTTTATATCAGTTTGCTTCAATATTCTGATTTTGGTTTCAAGCTTCATTAATTGAGAGAATATCAAGTGGAAAAATCTTCTATTTCATTGTGCTTTGTAAAGATTGTAATAACACTTGAAAATTGCAGTTGTTTATCATTGTAAGACTGTAAACAGTAGTACTGTTCCAGTTCATTTAATTAGCTGCAAAATCTTATGATTAATCTCTCATATATGTAACCCCTGGATGGTTTACCGCCAGTGTGGATAAAGAACATTCTAGAAGCTTATCTCTCTTATTTGCAGCTATTTCTATTCATTGTAAAGCTAGTTAGTAGTACTAACAGCTATTTCATTTTATTGCTGCAATTTATACTTGATTACACTCCCACAATTGAGTGGTTGAGTTTTAAAATAAACATCTTTCTTGATTGTAAATTCCCCCCACAAAATAAGTGGTTGTGTGGACAGTATTCCCCCCACGTTAATAAGTGGAAGAGTGGATTTAAAGGCTGGCTTGCCGCCTAATAATTGTTGTAAACTCACCCACTGAATAAGTGGAGTATTCCCACTGCTTGTGGATGCCTGCATCAGCAGATGAATTGTACTTTCAGCTTTTTTTATGCCTAACGATCCTCTGACCATATGCTATCACCTCGCCCACATTGGGATCTTGGTGAACATTCTTGGTTAGAGTTATCTTCTTTGCTGATTTGCATTTTTGGAGCTAACGCTAATCAGTGTTTGGTTGCTGATTTGAATGTTAACATTGTTGAAAAAAGTTAAGGGGAATATTTCAGTGGTATCAGAGCAGAAGATCCTACCATCATGTTGATCAGTGCTTCATGTTTAGGCGGAAGAGTGATAGAGATCTCTGGCACTACACCGAAAGTCAGAGCAGATTCTAGTTCGGCTCCTTGTGGTATCCAGAAGTTGGCAGTTAGGCATGGCTAATGAAGAAGAGATGAAGTTGGCAGAGACTCTCTTTATGGCTGGAAAGAGACTTGGTAAAGAATTTCAGTCAAGAGAAAATGAAGAGAACATTCTTCATTTGTTAGAACAATGTTTGAGACGTGTGAAGCAATCACCTTCAGAGAAAATGGAGTTGGCACTAGCTCCTATAGTGAATACTTTGAATCAGCCCTATTGGTTGGGGCATCCTAATGAAGAAACCAAGCTGCTGATTTTTTCTTGTTTTATGGAGATAATGAGAATTGTAATTCCCCAGTTGCCCTATGATGATGAAACTATGAAGATCATATTAAAGATGATAGTGGAATGTTTTCAAGATTTGGATGAAACTATGTAATGTCCCCTTCTCAGCAGTGATCGCTTTTGTTGACCGTTGGCCTATTCCGGAGACCCGTAGGCTATGCGGATGGTGAAATTAGGGTTTCCTAGTTTTGAGGAGGTTTTTGCTTGGAGTTTGGGATTCTGATTGCGGTTTCTTTCTGGGTTTTCAGAGAGCTTCGCAGTGGTGTGTTCAGTTTGGCATTCCGGGCAACTTCGCGAATTTACTATTTTTAGTAAATTCTATTTTTGGCAGTGGACAGTTTGGGTTCAGTTCAGTTGGTCATCCTCTTCGGTTGTTTCAGCTGACACTTCAGTTCTTGGCCTTGGGCGCATTTTTCTTGGAGAGATAAGTATTTTCATTATAATATTATTATTTTAATATTATACCCCTTGCCTAGCAGTACAACTTTAAGTTGTTTTTAAAAAGGGGACTTTTGAGGGTCAAGGCGTCATAAGGAGATAAGTTATAATTTTAAATGTCAAATATTGAGACTAAAGATTTGGGACGCCCTTTTGAGAAGATTGATTTTATTTTAAAAGGTGAAATATTTTATTGATGAAAAAGGACGCCATCTTTTGGAGGGAAAAGGTGAATTTGAAATTAGGGTTTGGGCGCCCTCTGGAAGCTTCTAGATGTTTCTCTCTCGTCTATATAATCAGGCCTCAGCTCTTCATTTGGTATCTTTTGTCTACTACACCGTTATGCTGCTGGATTGTATTCAGGCACTCGCTTCGAGGAAAGCACACCTCCTAGCATTGGCTCTTCTTCTTGCTTGAAAGATAGCAACTAGTTGAGAGGTTAGCTGGTAATTGGTAGTTATGCATTGTAGTTGAGTTCTATTGCATTTGGTGATCTTGTTCAAGCATTTTGTCATGTTTAGAGTTGCTGATGATGCATTGTTGTAGGCATGTTTTGCTCATAATTCAAAAATACAAAAAGATTGCATTCTGGGTGTTTCATATTGTCATTTGTCTAGTCAAGGCGCCATGTTTTGCAAGGTTTCAGAATTTTTAAACAAGTGTTGAATTTTATAGAAGAAAATCGCCCTTTCTCTTGGGCCGTACTTTTGTACTTGCATTGGAATTCGTGAGAAAATAAAATATTGCAGTTTGGGTCTGTTTCTTGTGTCTTACTTGGGCGCACTGGTTATAGGGAGCTTTTCCATCTCGTTTGGAATCATTTGGTTGAGTATTGGGTGAGCTATGTTCATTTCAATGGGTTTTCTATGTTGCTGATTGTCAGTTTCAGACCTGGTTACAGTTATAACAGTCTGTATTTTGGATGGGTTTTAGAGTTGTGATGGTGTTAGAAAGTATTGGGAATCATTGTGGAAGACTCAGTTAACATTGCTTGGATTAAAGACTTCTAAATCACTGATATTGCAGGAATACTCTACATATTGTAAGCTGAACAGTAGTACTGTCAGCAACTTTAATATTATTGCAAATTCAATGTTTGTATCTGCCCACTGAATAAGTGGAAGAGGATGGCTTGCCGCCTATTTACTTAGTTTGTTTTGTAATTTCCTAAGTCTCCGCCATATGGTCGCCTCTTATCCATCACGGATTGAGTAGCACATACTTGGTGTTGAGCTACATTTTCAGTATTGCATTAGATAGGGATCCTCTGACCGAATGCTCGTCGTTCACCGGCGCATCTCGTGGTTAGAGTTCTTATTCAGCATTTTCCTTTGAAGATCCTCTGACCAATGCTCACACCTTGCCCACATCGGGATCCTGGTGTACATTCTGGTTAGAGTTACTTTCCGCATCGTTTTGGTTTATGCTAACCTTAACGGGTGCGTGTTGCATTGTAATAATTTGTGAAAAATCAAAAAAAAAAATTGGTCCGGTTCATTACAAACTGGTAGTAGCTTGTTTCCAAGAAGAGCTGCTATTTTAAAAACATTTTCTGAAGTTGGTGCTTGCATCTTATCGATAGAATTTGAGATGGAGAATCAGATTTATCACTTGTTTAATTATCTTTTCACCTCGACCTGGAGTGAGCAAGAAGAGAGTATGCTTGCAGCTGTCATGAATGTTCTAATCTCTACAATTAAAGAAGCTGATAGTCTTCCTGAAAGTGTCCAAACTCTTCTCTTGGATGCTTATAAACGTGAAGAGCAGATTTCTCCCACTACTGATTTGTTAGTTAAAGAAATTTTCAGTCAATGTGAAGATAAGTTGAAACCGTTTTTGAAGAAAACTGTTGTGAACATGTTGGCGTTTAAATTCGCACCTCTGGAATGCGGATTTGAAAACGGACAGCTATGCATCGATAAACTGCTCTTCAAATTAGGAGGGGAAGCTCCCTCTTGCTGATGATGTTTGAAAGAAAGAAAACTAAAACTAAGTTGCCTATCTTTTTGGATCAGCTTAGAGCACAAGGTTTTTTAAACGCAAACGCCGCAGCTGAGATTTTCTGATAAGAAGTTCAACTACGACTAACTTAAACTAAAGACGTTCCTAACCTCTCAAGTAATAGCAGAGCAAGAGAAGTTAGAAATTAACAAGGTAGATTCTCTGACAAAAATACTTTAATAATCTCTCTCCCAACAAACACCTACACACTTCACTGTAAGCTGAAATAAAGATCATGAAAGCATAACATAGATAACGGAAATCTGAGATTTTTGACCAAGGCAAAAGAGGCTCATGATTTTATTACTCAAATCTCTGAAACAAAACTCCCTTCTAACATGCCTTGAACAAGAAATTGCAGCTAAGGAGGCTTGCAAACTTATTCTTAACACAATAGAAAACAGCAATCTCACAAAGTCCTTGTTGGCTAAAGAGGCTCAACAATTTGTTTATCACAACAAAAATGAACAATACTTGAGCAACAAATAGAAGGCACAATAGGCTCAGCGTTTTGTTCTCATAAGCACGGTTCCAACTAAGTGAACTGAAACTGAATAACAACTTGCTGCAATTCAGGCTCGCAATTTGCTATGACAATAACCGTTAAAGAAACTAAATGAGCAAAGGCTCTTATTTATAGAGAAGCAGAGGAGTAGGGAACCCTAAAATCTCCTTGCTTTCACAATCTAGGGCTTGCTCAGCAAGCAAGCTTTATTGCTAAATCTAGAAAGATAAAACCCTAGAAAGCAGAAAAAGCGGGAAACGCCAACTATTACATCTTATCTCCTTTCTATCCTCAAAGAATGGATAAGGATTATTCCAAGAATAGAAAGAAAGCGGGAAAGAAAGCTTCTAGAAGAAAGCTGCTTTAAAACTTGATCACATCCGCTAGGAAGTTTGAGATCAGAACTCCGTTCGTGCATCATGCTAATGTAACGCTGAAACACCGCCATTAAGAATATTCTATCTTCAATAGACTTCAGAAATCTTCAACCCCACAGCTTTATTGAACTCCTTTGTCATCAATGGAATATGACCTATCCTTCCGCCAACTGGGCTGCAACTATGAATAACATTCTGGAACTGATTTTGCACCTCCTCAAGCCCGACGTAAGAACCATCTTCAAGATTGTACTGAGAGGGGATCTCTATGACAAATTCACTGATGAAAAGGAGAGCTTCAACCACCCTTTTCCTGTAGGTGATGAATTCTTCAGATATCCTCTCATAGGTTTTAACTTTGAAAACATGACGCTCTCTCCAAGCAAGGATTTGTCTTTTGTGCTCCTTTGAAACCGCTGAACCGTAGGCTGTGTCTAAATCAGCAATGATAATCTCATGCCTAGGTTTTACTTCAGCCCATGTTTGTTCAAATCCTTGGATGCTTTGACGAAGTTTATGAGCATTCTCTCTCAACTGGAACATCCGAGCCAAGATCTCCTTTCCTCTGACAATGAAGCTCTCAATCCACTCCTGAGTCTCTTTCCCACATATGACCAGCTGTCTTAATTGATGGTGATCAGTTGGTGTCTCTAAGACCTGGGGCAGCAACTGGGTTGCTTGTGAAGAACCACGAACAAGGTTAGAGATGAAAAGCCTAAGCTGCTGATTTTCAGCCTTGAGGGCTGCCTTGTCTTCTCCATCTTTAAGCACTCTTTCATGTAGGTTTTCGGATACAACTTTGAAGAGACTCAAATTTGCATGTCTGGTATTTCTACCAAGATTAGCCTTCACCATTACAAAATCATCCATGTTCACCTCATCTCTATTCTTATCTTCTGGAGGCACAGCAGTCTCTACGACAATCTCTATCGATTCTATCAGTAATCAAGCTTCAGTTTCTTAGGAGGTTCCTGATAAATATTATCGGGATCATCAACACTCACTTGATATGAAGGCCTTCTCCTAACCCTTCCTAAGGAGTTCTCAAGCCAAGACACCGTAGTATCTTTACGAACTTCCTCAGGAGGTACTGCTGCGATCTCTTCATCATCTTCGATATCAAGATCAATGTGAATTGGTGACGAACCCGTCAAAGGTACAGGAACATGTGTTGAAGGTGGCTCCTCTGGTTCTTTCTGAGGTATGGGCTCGTCAAGAGGAACTTCTGAATCAACCGTAGGCTGTTCCTGTATGACTATGCCTGAGAAATCCAACCTTCTCTTTACATTTTATTTGATCACATCCTTGACTTCATCTTGAGACCCACTTTTACCTTCTTGATCGCAAGTATAGAAGAAGAGGGATTATCCCTTTTTTACCGCCAATCGGAATAGAGTGCCTTTGAGCACTAAGAAAACCTTACTATACTCAATGACTTGTCTTGTTCTGTCTTCAACTGAAAGAGATTCCTTGTTTGCCCAATTAACTTGTGGAAGAGGCTGATCCTCGATTCTTTTCTGAGTGTACATTGGTAGAAGAACATCTTCATCATCATCAGAGAGCCCTTCTATATCTTCATTTAAGCAATCTTTCATCTGATGGAGAGTTAACCTGCTATAGTTACGCCTTCGCACTTCAAACTCATCTGCACAGTTAGCCCAAAAATCTTCAAGTGCGGGTATGTGATTGTAATTCTTCTCCAACCGGCCAGCATAGACACCATGAGGATCAAATGACCGCCTCTCACTGTAGGATTTGAGACCGAATTTATCTAATTCTTCTCCAATTGTCCTGGCATTTGCAGCAGTCCTGCATGTATAAATACCCAACCCTAATGGAAAGTGAAGAGAGGGTTTCTTTCTATTTCTCAAGACTGTGTGGACACCGTGAGCTTGCCTCAAGAATTCCATGAAGATAACCTCATTTGACGGATACCTTGGCAACATGAGTGGGGCA
>VDFB02366923.1:0-42799 GCA_007258455.2 Sequoia sempervirens | reverse complement strand
CCTAAATGTTTAAGAATAGTCTTGTTTTTAGTTGTTGTGTTTGCTACGTTTTAGCAATAGTGTTGATATTATAACAATCTTGTTTTTAGTTGTTGTGTTTGCTACATTTTAGCAACAGTGTTGATATTATAACAACTTAATAGTAATCTTGAAATTTGTCAAATGGTGACATGTAATACCATAAACAATATCAGGAAATTGCAGAGTAGGTGATTTTTGACAATACAATAGATGTAATCATATATCTTCAAAGTCTCCAGATATAGTGTTTGAAGAACATTAAAAATTTTAAAAGTTTCTTTTAATTAGCCGATTGATGTTGGTAGAAGCATTGACCTCAAAATAATACATAGACATATCATGAAAGATTTTTGAATAATGCATGATTTCATGAGAAAAAGAAATTAAAATTGCAATAAGGATGGGGTAAAAAGGCCGATTTAGGTAGTAAGGAGGGCTGTGTTGAAGGTAGAAAGGGAAAGGAATGTGCTTAGTAGGAGGAAGAAGTCACACCACAAAAGGAGAAATGAGATGGCGCATAAGGGGGTATCATTAAAAGGAAAAAAATTAAACAATCCATGCCAATGAAAGTAGAGAGGATTGCACAATAGAGTGGAAGAAAGCTGAGTAGGAGGTGCTATTCAAGGAATAGGAGTGTGTATGTTGATTCCTTTGTAAATAGTAGGTTAGGACTACATAATAGAGTGGAAGAGAATTGAGTAGGATGTGCTATTCAGGGAATAGGAGTGTGTATGTTCCACCCTCTGTAAATAGTAGGCTAGGTGTTTTGGGTTTGTTATCTTTTAGTTTGCTTCATTCTTTTAATATTTTGTTCATCATGTGTTTTCTTATACTTCACAACTAGTGACTCTATTACCCGTGGACAATCATAAATCTTGTGCTTTGGGTTCTTTAGCATCCTTTATAGTATTTGTCCCTAGTTAGAGACAATTGTTACCTCATGTTTCATCAAATCCTTTTGAGCCTTGCTAAAATTTGGAGAATTTCATCATTAGTCATTCGGTTTTGATAAGGTTCTCAGAACCTCATCAATTTTTGACAACATTTTGCTAACCATGTGTTATCCCGACAACATGTTAAAGGTTCATATCATTTATGATGTGTTGGTCATCACTTAAGTTATAATAATATCATTAGCTTTCGATGAGGTTTTCAGAACCTCATTGGGTTTCGATAATGTTTTCCTAACCTAGTATAAAGCCAACACAAGTAGGGAAAGTTGACCCATTCAATCAAAAGTGGAGAAATTGAAGACAATAAAGAAGCATTTAGGAACTTATTGAAGGTTTTGAAACCTTTGTTAGAATTCAAAAGGTTTTAGAAACCTCATTAAACTCCAAAGGGTTTCCGCATCCTTGGGATGGTGAGTTATTTTATTTTGGCTTCTATGGTTTCACAACCATCATCAAGACCCAACATGGTTTCCACAACTAAGTCCAAAGTCAAAAACTTTTAATACTTTGGTTCCACCATGAGCTTTCATAAAAGTTTGGAAAGATCAAAGGCATTGAAGTTTAATTTTGGAAATTTCTAGAGGTTTTGAAACCTCTATTGAAAAATTCAATAAGGTTTCCACAACCTTGAAAAAGGTTGTCAAAAATTCATTCAAAAATAATTATAAGTTCTCATTTGAAGCTCACATTCTGAATTTGGAAGAATATCGGGTAGATTGTGCAGACAAATATGAAGTAAGGAGAAGAGGATGGATGAGGTTGTTACTAAGGTAGATTGTAACTTTCAGATTAAATTGTGATATCCAGGGTATTGAAGATGATGACTCTAATCTAGTTGATCATATCTTCATAGAATGCATACAAATCCAACCCATCCTACCAATATATTGGATTTTTAAGGAAATATAAACCATTGAGGCTAAGATGAAAATAGTAGTTAGGTGAATAAAGGAATGGGTAATGAAAAATAAGGCTAAAATGAAAAATCCCGCCCCTTGGAAAGCTAAGCAAGCTACAAAGAAATCATAGATTAGTTAGAGGAGGTCTTCATCACTTCAAAAAATAGCATCCACAACATAGTAGACTACAATAGCTATCATATACAATAGCTATAGTTACACACACTTTTTTATTTTTCAACAAGTGTTTAGTTTATTGAAATACAACTATGTATCAAATTTTAAAATAGAAAGATACTTTATCACTATCTAATTAAAATAATCATAATATAAATTTATCTTTCATACCATTAAATTTATTCATTATTGAAATAATATAAAATTTAATATATTTTATAAATCAAAAATGTTGAGCCATTGTAACTTTTCTTATACTTTGTAATGAAATGATAAAATATTTCCTTGAAATGGAGATGTTGAATTTTTTATCTAATAATAATTGAGATCAACCATATTTTATATTTTTTTTATTATTAAAAATAAACCTTTTGCTCTTTTAACATTAAAAAGAAAAATAGACAAAATATGTTTGTTTTGTTTTCAAAAGATATAAATTAATTTAATATATAATCTAATATAATATATATTTAAAATATCTAATAATATAATATATTAAATATATATTGAATTATTAAAAAAATAATATATTACATAATTTAAAATTAAAATATAAAATTATAATATTATTATCTAATATATTAAATTATATTTTAGATGGTATATATGTTACATATATATTGTATATCTATTATAATATGATGTTAAAATTATATATTAGATATTATATATGTTACATATGTATTATATAGTATATATATATTATAATATTATAATATTATAATATGGTGTTACATTAATAATATAATATATTAAAAATATATTATTTATTTGAATTTGTTATTAGATTATTTTATATATTTGAATTTAATAGAATGGAAAATATAACAAATAAATAAATTTTGAAGAGTTTAAAATTTTTCTTCAAAATTAGTTGAATATTTTTTTATTACCCACCATTCCGTAATAATTGGTAATGGAAGTAATTGAAGCACATTAATTGCTTATATCGGGTGAAATTAGATTGAAGAGAATTGAATTTTGAAATATGTTTTGTTATATAATTGGCATGTATACATTGATAATAGATAATAAAAATTCAAATAGAAAATTTTGAAATATGTTTTGTTATATAATTGGCATGTATACATTGATAATAGATAATAAAAATTCAAATAGAAAAAATGTTGAAAGAGAATTATTAATAACTAGTTAAGATCTTGGTGGTGCCTATAATTCCCTCCCAGGAACTAATAAATCACTTAATTGTCAATATTTATCTTAGACTATTTACAATACTTAAAAAATTAGTCCCCACTTATTTGGCATTATTACTTCTTTTGATTTTCTTTGTAATCCTAATTTGTAATACGTGTCCACATTTCTAGAGTTGTCGGTAAAGAAATGTTTTCGCCCGAGGAGACATCTTCTTGCGGCCATGACTAAAATTTGGGATTGGTAAGATTCTCCCTAACCTTGGCAACGATATTTATTCGTTTTTCATGCATGAAAACAACCTTCTTTTACGGTACGTGGGAATCTCTTCTTTCTACACATGTTAAATTCCACTACAAACACCACAATCGAACTGTTAGATTCCTGCTAATGATGCATTAATTGACATTTTTTCTTATCCACTTTTTCTTAATAAATTTCTTCAACAACCCTATTTGGATAGTAATTGTTCACATCTATGTACAATTGAGTAGAAATTGCTTTCCTTGCAGTTGAAAATGCCAAGAAAAAAAATGAAAGCAAAGTGAAGCCCTAGCTGGATAAGGAGGAGGATTTCAATCCTTTCACCAAATATTTTGAGGTCAAGGAGAGCTTGATGGCCCCCAAAAATAGGGAAACAATATTGGATATGCTAAATTATATGCTCCATTTCCTTTTCTTCCATCCATTGGGTTCTGTAGATTCATCGCTACATATATTCATTATGAAAATCTATAAAGTTTCATATTTGTTAGATAACTTGTTTATTTGAGACTGTGTATAGGCAAGGCTAGCTCCTCCTCCTTGGCTATGGAAGGTTCTGATCAGGTAGTTTAGTTGGGTTCCTCTTCCTCCAATGGTGATGGAAGTTGCAACTCCAAGAATCTGTTTAGCCAACAATCCCATTTTGGTTTTCCACAATACCCAAGGTAAGTATTTAGTCAATGTGTTGTAGTTAATGTATTGATTGTTCATAATAAGGCCATTAGTTGTTTTTGTTAAGAACACTCAGTAGCACATATTTTTTCACAGCGTATCAAATTATATATTGTTATCAAGATTCAGTCAAATTCATTGATCCATATTTCATGAGTAGTGATTCTCATGATAATGAATGATCCACAAAAATTAATTCTTGTAAATTTCTATTTGGTTTCTAAGGCTGGCTGGATCTGCCATTCCACAGAAGAAATCTCTGGGTACCCCCGAGTTGACCATTTTGTATAATGGAATGGTTAAGATATATGATGATATTCCTTTAGATAAGGTATGCAGAACATTATAATGTTCAAAAATTATTTTTGTTATTACATTTCATAAAATGGTTTTGACATGTATATTGGGTTTCAGGCACAGGCCATTATGTTACTCGCCAGCAGTGGGACTAATAAACAATTCCCTCTCACAAAATCACTTCCAATAATGATTCACAATGTGTCCAGTGTGGCAATTGGCAAATAAAACTTTGTTTTCCCTTTATTCCAATAAATTCAGAATAATGGGGTTGTTTTAAGTTTAAGTTGGCTTTTTACTGCAAAAACGAAAGGAAATCAGTCGAACTCTCATCATGTATTTGTTGTGAGATGTATATAACCTACATTTGTTGGTGCCAATAATATTTACTTTAAATTGATTATCAAATATTCCATTGGTGAGAAAGCATTCTCTACAAAGCTTTCTGGAGAAGCGCAGAAATAGGTACTTATTATTTCAAATGAAATTTTGTAATTTTAATTTGAATTTTCTTTAATTTGAAAACTATTTTCTGAATTGATAAACAATGTTTCTATAGGTGGATCTCCAAAGCTCTGTATGCAAAAGAAGAAAATCCAAAGCCAAATCCATGTCCCATAGCTTTCTATGTTTAAACTTGATGGTTGTATGGTTGTATTTAGTCATTTTTTTTTAAATCAAGCTTTAAGTTAATTAGTTGTTAATTAAATAGCTTCTTCATAATGTTCAAGTTCTAAGGTCCTATATTTGATTTTACTGTTTTTGTTTGACAATGTAAATTTTGCTCCTCTTATCATCCTTTTTTCCAACTTGCTCCTGTTACAATGTAATTATTGTTGGTGTGTAAATGTATTTGCTAATAATAAATTTTGCTATAGCTGGAGTCTCTTTATTGTCTGTCCTTTGATCATTTTGTTCTGATGATCAACTTTTCTCTATAGTTTATAACTGCATTCTATTCTATGTAACTTGCATTTATTCAATATAGAAAAATGTTAGAAAGATTTTATGACATGTTTTGAATATTATTCCAAGAACTTTGCTCAAATTATAGGCATCTACAAAGTAAAATTTGGTATTTCAGATTTGAAAATTGGGTTGAGAGGAGGTTGAAGAGTAGATTTAGATCCTAATCCTCTAAAAAAGCTAAGCAGGACTGATACGCCACTTCTAGCGTATGAGTCCTAGTACAGTGAAATTTGTAGTTTTCAAGAGTTCTAGACTTGTCTTTGCTAGATTTTTGTTCCTTCCCAGAAACCTTAATCTGGGACTAAATCACCCATACTAGCATATGAGTCCTAGTAGACATTAAATTCAACATTTTTAGCATTTCAAGTCTTCAATCAAGTTGCTACAAGTTTTTAGGTGCCCCTCTTTGCTTCTTCTACTTTCTATTTTGTTTTGCATCCATTTGTCTAAGGTCATTTAGTGAAGTCTTGCAATATCATTAGGTCTTGTCATTAAATATTGCATGTCATTAGTCTTTCCAAGCCCTAGCTTGGTGGTGAACCCCTCTTTAGTCATTTATCATACCCTATAACATCCCTATTGCAGATCTCTTTGTTTCATTTCATCCCTAGCTTGAGATCTCTAGGGGTTTCCTTGAATGTTATGTTAGCAAAATAGGAGTGTCTCATCTCCCTTGTTCCATCTCCCAAAAAGGTGGAACCCTATTTCCAACATTACATTTTGGTGAACCTACATTTAGAACATCTTAATTATAATTTGGAGTGCATTGTCATCCTAGATCTAGCTTTCATTGACTTTGCATTAGTGTTTGCATTAGTTAATTGACATTGTAGGGTTTCTAAATCTTGCATTAGTGAAAGTGCATATAGGTTACATTTTTGCATCTTGCATCATTGAATTTCATCTAAAATCTGCATTTACACTTAGTTTAGACATCATAAAAACTAGAAAGCATAAATTTCACATAGAATTTTCTAAA
This sequence comes from Sequoia sempervirens, assembly GCA_007258455.2. NCBI lineage: Eukaryota > Viridiplantae > Streptophyta > Pinopsida > Cupressales > Cupressaceae > Sequoia > Sequoia sempervirens. The sequence goes on along the minus strand of VDFB02366923.1, from coordinate 36,413 downwards.
ATTTGTGCAAAAACCCTAATCTAGGACTCATACGCCCCTCTAGGTGGTTTAGTCCTAGTACACGTGGTTTTACCTAATTTCTGGGTATTCTATGGTGACTTTTATTCAACATTCAGACCCCTGAGAAACCTTGATTGGGACTCATATTCCCCTCTAGGTGATTTAGTTTTGTTTTATATTTTAGACTGCATTTTTCAGCATTAAAAACTTTGTTTCTATGTTCAATTTGTTGTTATTTTTTTGTTTTAGTTTGTAGAGTTTTTGTGACATTCATTTCATTGCATCCACCTTCATCTCATTTGAATCAACATTAGAGCATAGCATTTATCTTGTGTTCATTGCATCTTGCTTTTCATTGATTGTCCCTTGTATGAGATTTTCTACTTTGTGTCCTATTGCTAATACTATAGTGAGACGAAGTTTGAGACTCATGTCATCTTGCAATAATACCATCATCATGGATATTGGGTTGTCTAGCTCTTTCACTACTAGTGTTGACACTAGTTCACTAGGTATGGACCATACCCTTAACAACTCTTTTTCTTCATGTATTGTGACAAATGTTAAAACAATGGTTGCTAATATTCTACAAGAACACAAAATCAAAATCCATGAAGACTTAGCAAACCTACAAAACCAAATAAGTACTGAAAACATTTCAACCATTGCTTTCCCTACCATAGATAGCATACACCAAGCGATTGAAATTGAAGGAGCTGAACTTGTGTGTAACCTAGCTCATATTTTTGGAAAACTTACTATTTGTGCTCTACCTTCGAACAACGTCGAAATCCAAGGAAGAATTTAAATCCCTACTCCCACAACAATTACCTCTATTCCTACCTATACCAATCCTCAAGTTTCAACAATGATGCAACCTATGAGTAATGTGAATCCTTCCTTGGGTATTTCTACTAGCATCCCTAGTACCTTTGTGGCATCACATGCCATATCTCCTACCACTTTACCTCCTATAATAATTCCAATCACTTTTCCATCAATCACATACACACCTCCACCATATTCACCTCCATCTCAAAATGCAAACAATGATCCTCTCATAAACCAACTTTTACAAACTATTTCATCCCTTCAAAAGAAAGTTTCCACCATAAACCAAAATAAAAAATGGTCCACCTACATATTATGTCAAAAGAAATCCCTTTTCCTTGGAGATATTGAGAACACTGATGCCACAAGGTATAAAGGTTTTTAGATTTGAGAAATATGGGGGGAAGGGAGATCCTTCTAATCATGTTTTTGTTTGTACTGCCTTATGTAGTGACTTTATTCTTGAGGATAAACTCTTAGCTAAACTTTTCCCTAGATATTTGAAGGATACCACCTTAGAATGGTTCTCCTCATTACCAAACAACTCAATTCATTCATTCAAAGAATTTGTTGAGGCCTTTATAAACCATTTTCAAGTGCACATGACCCCTAAGATGACCTTGGCCAATTTGATGAGATGTAAACAAAAAGATGAAAGGTTCTTGACTTTATCTTGCATTACCTAATCACTTTATTCCCAAATCACGTCTGAGGTTAAGTGACCCTCACCTTCAAATTGTTCATGAGAGATTTGTAAAGCTAAAGATGAATAGTATTCATGAAATTCCCCTCCTTCATGCACTTGTGTGGCCCTTGCCCTCATGATTCTCAAACTTAGTTATTGAATCCATGTATTCCTCTAGCAGAGCTATGAGAGTCTTGATACTGTAAAAGCCAAAACAATTGCAACCTTTTATGAAATGGAATAAGGATTCATTCAACTTAATCACCCTCAAAACACCTCAACCTGATTTAATTGGCTATAAAGGAGAAACAACTCCTTTCATTTGGGGATCCGATGGAGAGAAATTCAATCCATACTACCCTTCATAACACAATGGAAATTTTAGAATGAAAATGATTACTTTTCCTCTGTTAAAGACTCTAAGTTCACAATAAGCCTTTACCTCCAAGTTCCAAGTTAGAATGCTTATTGCTGTTATCATCAACAAAATGGACATGATCTGAAACATTACAAAGTGTATTAAACTTGTTTAGTTTAGAGACCCTCATTAGTCTATGAGATCGTCTGATTGAAGGTGTTAATTGTGATCAGATAAATTATGTTGCTCCTCCCAACCAAAGCATGTAAATATTTATGACCTATTCTAAACCTTAATATTTCATTTTGTCCAGAAGCAGTGAAGCTGCAAGAATGATGTGATGACTAAATGATGATACTTATGAATTATTATTGAACAAGATCCTATCGAAACTAATCCTATGGATACTATTGGAAAAAGGATTGATTGCATTGATTGAAAATCAACCTTGTAAGGGCTAAACTAAAAAGACTCTTGACATTGATTTCTCATCTAAAGATATTATTAGAAATGCACCCAATTGTCCTCTTTACATAGCCGGCCGAATCGATGATAAGCCTACTAATGGGATATTAATTGATCCTTTCTATGGAGAGAATGTGATCACTGATGAATTCTTATTTGTGCATGAAATCTATCAAAAAACATATGATAAATCAAAAGCATGGATAAAGATGCATAATGGTTTTACTTGCCCTATGATGGGATCAATCACCCTTACTTTACAAATAGAACCAAAAAAATTACATGTCTTATTCTCCATCATCTCAACATCAAATCAATTCTGTGTGAAGCTTGGTCACCCATGGCTACACTCCATGGAAGCTATCCCATTGGTCATGCATAAATGCTTAAAGTTTTCCTTTGATAATGAAATCTTTACTGTGCATCATAGTGGCTTTAACCCTTTGTCTTCTCATGGAAATTTTTCATTAGAACCTATTAAACCTTGAGAAGACTTCTTTTTCAAATCCTACCAAAATTTTAAGGCAAAATTCATAGAAAAACTATCCCTTCAAAACATGCCTCAACCTATGATTGAGCCTACCATCTGTTAGCTCTCAAAAATGCAGGTTTGAACCACAAAAGGTTGCCAAGCTTTCACAATGTTTTAGGGTAACAGAACAAGGTTTGAAAGAATTAAACCTTCTACTCTCCAGGTGCTGCTAGACCTAGGCGGGTGTGCCTATAATAAATTAAGCAGACTTGACTATTGATCTTATTTTCATGCCATGATTTGTCCACAATGGCAAATTGAAATGGATAAAATAAAAAAAATTGGTATATATTGTATACTAGCAATTTCAAAGCAGAACCACAATATGCTAGTTTAATAGATGTAAAAGAGTATGAATAATAAAATGATTGAAAATAGTGAGACCAGGTGTATATATGTGTATGGAGTGAAGTAAATCATGTGTGACTTCTTTCTAGGTCATTCAAATGGTTTGGAATAGTAGAACATAACCGGTATAAACATACAGATTATGATTGTCAATTCTTCTTCATGATATAGATGGAAATTCATTGTTCTTGTGATTAATCGAAGAGTTTAATCGCCTGTGAAGAACATGAATAATCACCTACGGATCACGGCAAAATCGTCGCGATGTGGAACCTCAGGAAAACTTGTTATGTTGGTTAAAACCAATAAAGTAACGTGATCTTGGAGACCAACAGAATCAATTCTTTCAATGAAGCTGTGACAATTGATGACTTGAATCATGACCGTCGATGGATGATTTTCATTGATGTCAATGGCTTCAAAGGCAGCCTGACATAAGTCTCAATCCTATCAAAACATGAATTGTTCCACTATGGTCTCTATTCTCTATCCTATATTCACCTATAACTCCATATTGTTTCAGATGGATGTTATGCATTGAGAATATGAAAGGGATGCATCCTTTAGAATAGAAAATGCATATTATGAAACAAAATGAGAGAATAAACTAGTCTATTGTATGAAGATAAGAAGTCTTGATGCGGGTGGATTAAATAATCCCTAGTATCATCGTGTCAGCATCTCCAATGACATTCTGAACCATAGCTTCCATTTTTGACCATTTCCTCATTTTTGCTTCCTCTTCTAATGCTATATCCTCTTGACTATCTTCATGATTCTTGACTCATCCCCTTGCAATTCATCATAGAAACTTTGATGGCAATTGATTATATGATTTGCAGCCTCAAGTGCAAAATTGCTAGCCTCATCACTTTGAGCCAACTCATGAAACTTCTCCATGACTCATCCATCCATCCTTGTGTGCTCCTTCAATGCAGCAAGGTGTAGATATTTTCCCCACAATTTATTCAACTAGGATGTCAAATGATCCTGCCTCTTCTTGACAATTGCAGCAATAGCATCATGCTTTCCCTGAGAATAAGCACTTGACCCTACCCAGTGGTCTTTTGCCTGAGAGCTTTCTCCTTGAGTGATCCTTTTGGTTGTCCCCATTGAAACACCAACCAAGTCTTTGAGTCTATCATTTTCTCTCAGCAATTTCTCATTATTTTCTTTATATACTTCTCTTTCTTTTATCAATAGCTGAATTTGTGCTTTATTCAATTTTGCAACATCTACCCCAATATCTGCAGTAGAAACAGGATCAGCTTCTCCAGCCTTTAGAGTCAAGACATGGCCAAATGCCTTCTCTGTATCAAGTACCACTGATTTCCTGTGGGGCGGATACAAAGCCCATATCAACATTGATCCCTCATCAGTATTATATTTGGAGCCCGTATACACCTCTGTTGCCTTCTTCTTATCAAGCTTGTGAGTAGCATTACTGTCTTTCAAGAAACTATCAAAAACCAATGCAGAATTCAAATCAAGGCCATGAAAGATCATGACACTAGCATCTTCCAACATTTTCCTCCCCACTTTAGGAGTCATATTTATCATTTCCTCATCCACACATCTTCTCAATTGAGCCAGCAATTGTTCCTCATTTCTAGAAGTGATATCATCAACATTCTCTCTTATCTCCTTCCCCTTCTACTTGTACAAGAATACTTTGAAATCAGGGGAATGTATAAATTCATCATCAGAAACAAATGATCTGTACTCCATGTGCCTTGTATCAACATCACCACTTTCAATACTTTGTTCTCTCTCTGGGAAAACATATTGTTGAGTCCTCATCCTGGATACCTTTTTAGTCCTACCCTGTGGCACATTAGCTCTTGGTGCTTCTTCATCTCCAGAGGACAACAACTCAGTATCTTGTAGCCCTTGGTTATAACTTTCAACTACCCTTTCTGCTTCATCTTCATCCAGATTTCTGATCATATCATCAAAAGGATAGGGTACATGCTGATACCCTCCAAAATTAATCCTTTCCTTAGCTGAATTGATATATCCCTCAGGGTCAAATTTTTTCCTAGTTGGTCCTCTTTTCATGTTATAGTGCAACAATCTATCAAGAATTGAATTATATCCCTCTTTAGCCAACACAGTGAAATCTCCAAAACATAAAGTACTAGGCATAAAAGCCTGCTTCCCAAAAGAACTGAAATGCATCACACTATAGTAATCCATTTGTCTGATAATTTCCAAATATGCAACCCTGTTTGGAACTGTCCTTAGTAGAATGAAAGGAGCATCTTCAAATCCATACACTTTGACTCCTATAGCTCCCTCTAAACAATACCAGTCTCCCCAATTATGGTCAATTGGCCCATTAAGGTCTTCAGGCTATAGGAATCTTTTGATCTCATCAGTCAATGAATAGTTACAAGGATAATGATACAATTTATACAATGTTTCTACAAAATATTCTTCAAAATGAATGAAACTAGAACCAGCAAACCTACTGTCCCAAATGGCAGTCCACAACTGAACAGGCAATGCTTCACCCTCCTTACCAATCTGAGAAATTCTCAATTCCGGAGGCCACACCCCTAGCTCTTGTTTAAAGTATAGCACTAAGTGCATCAACAATGAATAGTTTCTGAGGTGAACAATGGAAGCTCCACCCTTCATAGCCATCAATCCTGAGTCAAGCTCCTTAGAAATATATGAAGCATAATCAAATAGCCTGGAGTTGTGATATTGAATGTCTGCTGCAATGATTATTGGCACCATTGACATGAATTCCAGGGCATCCATCCCCAACACCTCACACACTGAAAAATATGTATATTTCATATAGGATTCAAACAAATATACATGATAGGGAGGCCCCTCACTATCTTCCAGAGGTTTTGGCTTGTTACCCTATTTAACCCTATGAATTGGTAACCTCCAATCCTTGTAACTTGTATCCATTCTGGAAAATTCCTTCTGTAACTCTTCACAATTGATTTCCTCATTAAAAAACCCTTCCAATTTGAAAACCTCACCAATTCCTTCTTTTGACACATGTATTTGTGGTTTTCTAGAAGGATCACATATTGCTTTATGCTTTGGATCATAATGATCAACAAGCAATTTTACCAATTCAGCATTAACAAATATGTTAGGGCACACCAATTTCCCTATATTTAACTTCCATGGATTATAGACTGACTCAAAACGATTCCTCCTACAATTATGGAAATTGAAAAGCTCATACCCTCTTACAGCAGTCCATACATCACCTATCAACTTGCATTTATCATCTAATTTATCAACCTCTGCCCTAAGCTGTGCGGACCTTCTAGCTTTAGGCCCTGAACCAGGTAATTGATCAATAAGGTCTTGGCTCAACCTCTGTTCAATGCCTTCATGCTCTGTATTAGTCTTTTGTTTCTTTCCCTTCAACTAACTACTCTCACCAAGATTTCTACCCTTACCCTTTCCAGAACTAGAAGACTCCATTTCCAAACTTACAGAATCAAAATGTGTAAAACAAAGAAGCAATTACTTACAGTATTCTACTTGAGCTCCTCAAACTAAAAAAATGTCTCGGTTCTCTGTTTAGCACGCCAACTCACCAGCAATCAATTCGAAAATGAGGAATTGATTAAAACATTACTGTTTTATCCCATCGCGCCATTAATGAAGCATGAATGAAGCCACTTTTGAAACTGGCACTGTCGCATCAAATGTCCTTTCGATGAGAAAAATTCAAATCTAGGGCGAAATCCCTTTTCAACGTTTATTTCACCATTTTCCAAGACATTCTATGGTCATACCGACACCTGAAACCAAATTGATGACTCTCGCTTTTGTTTATCATGTCGCTATGACAATTTCAAGTCGGGGAGATGTCACATAAACTTCATGGTGCCATACCGATATGTATTTTTCAAAACATTTTCCAATTGCTGAGACATTGATGTTCTCACACTGACCAAAATTCTTTATCATTATGCTCTTCGCCATAACTTGCAGATATCAAGAAGACCTCTCATAGACTTCATCCTATTTCACCGAAAGTATTTCATTTACACTGGGTCACCAAGACAAATTTGTACTCTTGCCGATGCAATCTTCATTTCACCCGCTTCGTTGTGACTCTCAAAGTCGGGGAGACATTATGCAGATATCTTTGCATCTTATCGATATGTACTTTTCAATGTATTTTCATTCGCTAAGACAAAATCACCCTTTCATCGATGAATTCTCATTTCGGCATGTCCACCGAGTTCTCTCATTGAAAAAATAAACCCAACCAATGAAACAATACTCTCGGCAAGACAATGAACCTTCGGGAAGACTTATACCGACACCAAATGTCTTACCGAAATCACTCCTCCAGATTACTCCTATTCGGAAAAACTCACCCCGAATTACCTGTCAATATAATATTCATACTTCGGTGAAACTTATACTGAAAAGTTCCTCTCCTAGCAATGCAAATCTTTATCGGCATAAGTTCTAACTCTGCAAGACTCTATAACTTCTCTCTGATAACTTTTGAATATCCTTGAACTTGGTTCGGCGAAACAATAACCACTTCGCTAAGACCTTCCCTGATGCACACAAGTCTTACCAAGACAATTGCTTGCAAGCCAGTCGGTAAGACAAAATGACTTCGTTATGAGTTAACACCGATACCAATCAGTCTGGCCGAAACTACCCCTTTATACATTAGTCGGTATCACATATTCTCTTCACCCTGACATTACACGGATGCCCCAACATATGCCGATATAATTTTTTCTGGATGCCTGTCGGCAAGAAAAATTAGTTTGCCGAAACATTTTCCCAGACACCTTTATCTTGAGCGATAAACTTCCACATGCACCGGTCGGCGAAACACACTATATTCGCTATGACTTCACTCCGATAATGACTCCCCTTTGCTGAAATGATTCCTTTTGTTGCCGAAACAAGCAAATTTTCTTGCCGATAGTCTGCAACAAACATATATTAGTGAAAAAATCAAGTCAGGGAGACTTTTACTATGTCTTGCTGATTCAGGTCTTTTAATGAAAAATGAAAGACCTGATGGATTCAATGGATTTTATGACATAACACAAGCAAGACAATACAAAGAGGGACTTTGATGCTTATGATGAGGACTCAATGCTGAAACTCTTGGATGCAATAGAATGTAAAAATTTCAAAATTTTACAGTTCTAACACCGTCCTCGATGAAACTATGATTGAACCAGAAGACATGCCAAGCAACCAAGAAAAAATAGATTTTTTGCCTAGTTCCTACAAAAGACCAAGAGATATAAAAAACAATCTTGTCACACCTCCTAGAATAAAACAAATTTTCAAAGTTAAAGAGAAAGTGGTTGAACAACCTTCCATGGTTCCTTTTATTCCGCCCCTTAGGGAAGAAGAGAAACCTATGGTTGATAGACCCGCTCCTACACAATGAAACTTGAAAGTCGTACAAAAAGAAACTAAAATGCAAGAGAGTGTAGGTGTGGACATCGTGCCCTTTCTCGAAGGTTAAATGAAGATAACAACAAAGAAAATCAATATCTAAACTTGATTGAAGCAATGCACGATGAATCTTCCCCTTCACTGACACAAAAAGATCCTATACCACAATAGGAGCTAAGCCCTTCTTTAGACATTATCATTTGACATCCCATTGTGATTAACTTAGATGATGATGATGAGGTTACTAAAATCGACAAGGAAGTGCATAACGAATTGAATACATTGTTTTCCTCTTCTATGAGCTTACATGACAATTCTCCTAAGAAGAGTGTTGAACTTGGTAATAACCCTAGTTTGGCACTTGATGTTATCCCTTTGCCTAGTTGCCAGCCTTCTATATATGAGGAACATGATTGGGATGTAGACAACCTGCTAGAGGTTGATTCACATGTACCTTACTAGTCTTTTGCATTATTTCTTGTTCATTTTTCTTTATGTGATTGCATGTGCGTAATGTGATCCTCCATACTATTTTGTTTGATGTATCACTCTCTCTTGTGACATTCCTATATATTTTCACGTACATTCCTCTCTATGTCGTAAGCATTTTATCTTTTTTTTGTCTTGTGTTTTCCTTTTGGGATGACACAAGGCATCGAGACCTTCCTGTCTCTTCCATGTTGGTCCTTGAAATTTTTTCTTTGTTTTCGCTCTCTTTGTGTCATTCTTCTTGTTCCTTGAGTATTTGGAGAATGATGATAGCTCCAAGCTCTCTAAAAACACTATAGCAAGAACATATTGACCTCGAATGGACGTGGATCCATTATGTGACTTTGGGATTTCATTTTGGGGGCAACCCCTTTTTCATGACATAGCTTTATTTGGAAACATATGACTTGGAATAGGGCTTTCCAAATAAGCTCTCATGTCCTCTTTGTTGTTAGCATTTATCATTTGCTACTTTAAATTAATTTCTCACAACATGGTGTTTAGCAATTTCTTTTAAGTGGGGGCATACATTCGCATTATTCTTTTGCATTCTTCATGTTTCATGGTGTAGTCTTCTTACTTCATGCGATGTGTCTTTTGCTTTGTGGTGACATTAGGTGTGATGTCCTTCTAGAGCGTGATCTCTCTTAGCATATTATATTCCTCTTAGTGGCTTGATGTGATGCATTGTATCCGCTAAGTAATATGAATCTTCTATTCTTTGATTGATCCTCTCTTGGAGACATTAGGTACAATGTTCCCTAAGTTTATACCTTATATAAACTAAGCAAGAATCCTTTGAATGTTCCTTGCACTATTTTTGCATTTACAATTTTGGTTATATGGCCACCTTGCATAACACACTTTGCTTGCTTGTGGTGCTATCCTGTTTCTTTATGAGTATCAAGCATACAAAGTTTTGCTTGCCTCATGAAGCTCAAAGTTCATTGTTGTGTGGTGCCTTATCAAAGTTATTAGGAGGTATAACTTTAGTTTGCTTGGATGGGAAGCCGAACTAAGGCATGAATTTCCCATAGCCACTCACTTGTTTATGTGAGCACATACTAACCACATGCTTATGTGTCTCACCTTTTGGATACTCACCCAGCGAACAACCTGAAGTTTTGTTTCCTCAAAGTGAGTGTGCATTTTTTAGAAAAAAAAAATTGATTTGACCCACATCGCGATGGACAAATGGTCAATGCTTGATCCCCCCACCATTTTTTTTCTTTATGTCTTTGGCAGTGTATGCTTGTGCCTTATTATTACTCTTTATATCATTTTCATGTGTGTTCTTTTGTGCCTATATTGGTTTTCCATAGGATCTTGATCTTGGGGGTTTGATCATCCCTCTTGATCGTTGTCATCCTATCTTACTGGCATTGGTATACTTGGACCCCTCTTGATGTGAATTCATCTACTTTAGTGTGAGTTTCAAGCAAGTTACTCCTCTCACTAAAGTGGGGGCTAGATGTAATGACAAAAAATGTACTCCTCTGCATTTTTGCATTTTTTTGGGCCCTCCTTGTTAAATTGAGCTTAATATGGCCTTGATTAAGTTTTGTAGTGTGTTTAAATAACACATTCACATTAGGTCTTGGGACCTTGTAAACTAAATGGAATTAATGGTACCTTATTTTGGATGTTGTAAAGTGTTGTATCACACTTTCACACTAATCTATGGTTTCATTAATAAATTGGGCTTCTTTATGCTTTATTTGGCCTTATTTTGCATCCACAAGCCTTAATTAATGCATCTTTTTTAGGATAATCCCAACATGAACCAACATCCAATCATAATTCATGTCTTTTTGGATTGTATGACCCACATTTAGTGATCCAAGACTCATACACCACCTTGGGTGTATGGCTCCCACCTAAGTTCGGGGCCCCAATCTAGATTTCACATGAATCTAAGCATTTCTTGAAAAATGTGTCCCATATCCTAGCCCAATGGGACTCATACGCCACTTCTAGCATATGAGTCCCATGTGGCTTAAAGTTAAATTAAATTCAAATTCTTGGTAGGATTTTATCCTCCTAGATTTGATGTTGGCTTATAGTGTTGTAATTTCAGGAAATTTGGCATAAACAAGTATAAATACAAGGTTATTTCACTCATTTTTCACTTAGCAAGTTTACAAGTGACCTATAAGCAACTTGTGTATTCATGCATTATAGCAAATTCGAGTTCACAAGAGCATTCAAGGGAATTCAAGAGTTTACAAGAGCATTCAAGGGCTAACTATCAAGTGTTTTAGAGCATTATTCAAGTATCAAGCATCATGTCAAAGTCATCATGCATCATGTTTGTTTTTGAGCTAACATTTGTGATGTAGGGTTTCATGATTCAAGAAAGTATTCAATTCAAGATCTATTACATTCAACAAAGAGTCAAGATCTACATCCATTGGAGCCATCTCATACATGTTTACAGTACTTTATTCCTAGGGTTTGGTGAGTTGTAACATTACATATTGTTCATTCATCATTCCTCCATTTCATTTTTATTTCATTACAAGGTTTGATTACCAAAACAGGGTTTGACCAAGGAAAACCCCTTTCTACTAATAAAATAATATTTTCCCCTCTCTTTAGTGTGTGATTTGTAGATCTAGGTTGAAGACCCTCTAAGGAGCAAGATTGGAGAAAGGTTGTCAAGTGTTCAAAGTTGCTAAAGTTGTCACATCATCTACAAGATCATTGAAGGACATCTACAGAGCAGAATTAAACATTTCAAATCAAAAAACTAGGTTGAAAAGACAGAGTAGAGGTTGAAGAGAAGAATTAGATCCTGATCCTCTAAAAAATTCAAGCAAGACTAATACACCACTTATGGTGTATGCATCCTAGTATAGTGAAATTTGCAGTTTTCAGGAGTTCCAGACTTGTCTTTGCCAGATTTTTGTTCCTTCCTTGAAACCCTAGTTTAGGACTAAATCGCCTACACTAGCGTATGAGTTCCAATAGACATTAAGTTCAACATTTTCAGCATTTCAGGTCTTTATTCAAGTTACTACAGGTTTTCAAGTGATCCTCTTTGCTTCTTCTACTTTTTATTGTGTTTTGCATCCATTTCTAGGTCATTTAGTGAATTCTTGCATATCATTAGGTCTTGTCATTATATCTTGCATGTCATTTGTCTTTCTAAGCCCTAGCTTGGTGATGAACCCCTCTTTAGTCATTTACCATACCCTATAACATCCCTATTGCAAATATCTTTCCTTCATTTCATCCCTAGCTTGAAATCTCTAGGGGTTTCCTTGAATGTTATATTAGCAAAATAGGAGGGTCTCATCTCCCTTGTTCCATCTCCTAAAAAGGTGGAACCCTATTTCCAACATTATAGATACAAATGATCTTCAAACTTATGAACAAGCTAAAAATAAACCTCATTGGGAAAAGGTTGTGCAAGAAGAATATAACACATTAATTGCAAATCAAACTTGGGATCTAGTTCCTTTACCTCATGGAAAGAATCTTGTTTCGTGCAAATGGTTGTATAAAACTAATTCAATTTACATAATGAGGTTAACAAATTTAAAGCTAGATTAGTTTCTAGAGGCTTCTCCCAAGTGGAAACTTCCTAGATTATAATGAAAAATTTTCTCTAGTTGCTAGAATTGCAACTATTAAATTAGTCCTTGTTTTAGATTTTGACATGTATTGTCCCATTCATCAAATGGATGTTAAAAGTGCATTTTTAAATGGTGATTCACATTAAGAAATTTGTGTCTCAACCTTTGGGTTCTATTAAGAAAGGTAATGAACACATTGTTTTCAAATTACAAAAATCAATTTATAGTTTAAAACAATCTCCTAAAGAATGGTATTCTAATATTAATGCTTTATTTACATCTCAAGGTTTCATTAGAAGTAAAAATGATCCAGATTTATAGATTAAACATAGTGAAAATGATATTGTGATCATTATTTTATATGTTGATGATTTCATTGTCACTTCTAGTTCTAACAACTTGATTTGTGATACTAAGTCTAAACTCAATCATTAATTTCAAATGACTAATTTAGGCTTATTACATTTTTTTTGCGTATACAAATTTGGAAAACACCTAAAGGTATTTTTATTTCTCAACATAAATATGCTCAAGATCTCTTAGATAAATTTAATATGCATGATGAAAATTATGTTTCTACTCCTTGTGAATTAGGAACTAAATTATTGGTTGATATGAAAACTCCATTTGTTGATCCTACTTTATACACAATTAGTTGGAAATTTAAATTACTTAACTCTTATTAGACTTGATATCTCTTATATTGTTGGTTTAGTTTATAGATGCATGTCTAAACCACAATAAACTCATTTTAAAGTTTCAAAAATAATTTTAGGATATGTTAAAGGTACTATTAATTTTGGTCTCTTTTATGATGCAAATTGTGATTTTTTTTAAATGGTTATTCTTATTCAAATTTAGGAGGTGATCCCAATGATGGGAGATCCACTTGTGGTTATTGTTTCTTTTATTGGATCAAGTGCAATATCATGGATTAGTAAGAAGCGACAATCTACTTCTCTTGGCTCTACAAAAGCATAATATATTTAGGTTGTATCAATGCATCCAAAGAAGCACTATGGTTGAGAAGACTACTTGAAGACTTGGGTCTACCTCAAAATGATCCTACACCCTTATATTGTGATAATCAAAGTACCATTTCTTTGGAAAAAATCTAATATTTCATGCAAGGACCAAGCACATTGTTCTTCAACATCATTTCATTAAAGAGAAAATTGAAGAAAACAAATCTCTTTTGTATTGTAAAGGTGAAAATCAAGTTGTAGATATTCTCACCAAACCACTTTGTAAAGATAAATTTCTCCATCATTGTAAAAATATAGGATTACAACCCATTGAAGGGTTTGATGTAAAGTCCCTAAGTAAAATTTAAGGGGGGTGTTAAAAATTAATCTTTACTTAGATGAAGATTATTTATTATTTGTATACTTGTAGGAACATTCCAAAAGAATCCTTACAATTATTTTCTCTCATTTGAATATCCTCACACATGTGTGAGGATGACTCATTTTTGTAACTCCTATTTGGAGGAATATTAAGGCTTAGGTATAGCCTCCTCCTTATGAGGATCTTGACACCTTACACACACATAGGATGAAATGTGGCATGTATAAAAATGAGAGTTGCTTATGAAACTCCTTTCTCACCTCTATTTATTGAGGTGCTTCTCTTCTTCAATTAGTATTCTCTCTCTCTCTCTCTCTCTCTCTCTCTCTCTCTCTCTCTCTCTCTCTCTTACAAGATATGGTGTTTCCTCTTGGATATTTGGTGTGTTTGCTCTCAGTTTTCATCTTGTATATTAATCTTTTCCTTCAAAAAATAAGTTTTGGATTAGTATTTCATTTTATTATTCCTTTCAATTATCTTAAAAATATTTCCTTATAGGGATCTAGGATTCCATGGACAAAGGCTTCTTAACAAAATTCAAGTGTGTTATGTTGACATTTTTTATTCCACAAATTTTGTAGTGAAATTCAAGCTTACAAGCTTAAGCTTTGAAATTTATGGAAGCTAGTGGTCTCATGAATTTTATTATTTTTTATCTTCAAAATAACAACCATAGATGATTAACAAGTTGTAGAAAAAAATTCAAGTTGGTGAGACAATTTCTAGCCACACTCCAAATGAAACACTAAAATCTTCAAATTAAAATGTAGGATTACAATTATTTAAAAAAATATTCCAATTAATCTTGTAATATATTTGGTTTCTTGCTTTATGAAACCCCTACTCCTTCAAAATAGATCTTGAAGTGCAAAATAATTGCAATATAATTACAACAACCAATATTTATTTTTCTTTCACTAATTAACTTTTAACATTTATAAATAAATTAATCAATCTACAATTTACGACTACTAAAAATTCATTTGATTTTCAATATTTAACTTAGCCTACAAAAACTATTTACATGTAGTCCCCTCTATGTGACACTTATTATTACTTCTTTTGATTTTCTTTGTATAATAGTTAGCACTACTAATTACTTGTAGATGCAATTATTTTAATGATATATTTAACCAAGGCATTTTAATCTACTTAGAGTTGTTTTATTGATTTTTTTTTTAGTTTTATCTTTTTCACATTTTATTAATATATAATATATATAATTTTTTATTTACAATTTTAAAATTCGTCTAATTTATATTTATTTAGTTTTCTAAAAATTTTAAATTATTTATTTGTCAAAGTTTATTTAGAAAGGAGGCCTTTTACTTTGAATTTATTTAATTTATATATATATATATATATATATATATATGAAGGGTTATTTACCCTCTTATAAATTATTTTCTTGGTTATATATTTTTTAATTTATTTTTAATATTCTTTAAAATATAATATATATTAATTTATATAAGATTTTTAAAAAATAGAATATTGATAATTATATAGTTTTAATGTTATAAATCAATAAATTATTTATAATTTTATAATTATTATATTTTTATAATGCTTTGAATATTATATCAAATGTTTATGGTATTTTATTATTTCATAAATATTGTCTTTTAAGGATTGGATTTCATGGAGGGGGCTTCCTAAAAAACAATCAAGTAGGTGTTGTTGAGATTTTTTATTCCATGAATTTGTATTGAAATTTAAGCTTACAAGCTTAAGCATTGAGATTTATGGAAGCTAGTAATCTCATAAATTTTATTATTATTTTATATATTCAATTCAAGAGAGTAAGCAGAGTTGGATTGGGTCGTGGGTTTGCTCCCCATAGGTCTCGAGTTCAACACCCCACTCTCGCAGTTGACCAGTGGGCCTATATGCGGACCACTCAAATCTTCAAACTAAAAAATAAGGGCTGATATTATTGAAGGAATGATTCTAATTAATCACCCTAACTATACTATTAATTATGTTATAAAATAATTACAATAATCAATATTTATTTCTTTCACTAATTACTATCAATCAATCTACAAAACCATATTACTAATAAATCACTTAATTGTCAATATTTATCTTAGACTATTTACAATACTTAAAAAATTAGTCCCCACTTATTTGGCATTATTACTTCTTTTGATTTTCTTTGTAATCCTAATTTGTAATACGTGTCCACATTTCCAGAGTTATCGGTAAAGAAATGTTTTCGCCCGAGGAGACATCTTCTTGCGGCCATGACAAAAATTTGGGATTGGTAAAGATTCTCCCTAACCTTGGCACGATATTTATTCGTTTTTCTGTATGTGATTTATCAGCCGAGAAAACAGCCTTCTTTTACGGTACGTGGGAATCTCTTCTTTCTACACATGTTAAATTCACTACAAACACCACAATCGAACTGTTAGATTCCTGCTAATGATGCGTTAATTGACATTTTTTCTTATCCACTTTTTCTTAATAAATTTCTTCAACGCCCGCATTTGGATAGTAATTGTTCACATCTATGTACAACTGAGTAGAAATGGCTTTCCTTGCAGTTGAAAACGCCAAGAAAAATAATGAAAACAAAGTGAAGCCCTCGCTGGATAAGGAGGAGGATTTCAATCCTTTCACCAAATATTTTGAGGTCAAGGAGAGTTTGATGGCCCCCAAAAATGGGGAAACAATATCAGGTATGCTGAATTATATGCTCCATTTCCTTTTTCTTCCTTTGATTGGGTTCTGTAGATTCATCGCTACATATATTCATTGTGAAAATCTGTAAAGTTTCATATTTGTTAGATAACTTGTTTATTTGAGACTATGTATAGGCAAGGCTAGTTCCTCCTCCTTGGCTATGGAAGGTTCTGATCAGGCAGTTCAGTTGGGTTCCTCTTCCTTCAATGGTGATGGAAGTTGCAGCTCCAAGAATCTGTTTAGCCAACAATCCCATTTTGGTTTTCCACAATATCCAGTATCGAGGTAATTATTTAGTCAATGCGTATTTTTTCACAGCGTGTCAAATTATATATTGCTATCAACATTCAATCTTATACTTTTTCAGAGTCAAATTCACTGATCTATATTTTATGAATAGTGATTCTCATCATAATAAATGATCCACAAAAATTAATTCTTGCAAATTTTTGTTTGGTTTCTAAGGCTGGCTGGATCTGCCATTCCACAGAAGCAATCTCTGGGTACCCCCCAGTTGACCATTTTGTATAATGGAATCGTTAAGATATATGATGATATTCCTTTAGATAAGGTATGCAGAACATTATAATGTTCAAAAACTGTTTTTGTTATTGCATTTCATAAAATGGTTTTGACATGTATATTGGGTTTCAGGCACAGGCCATCATGTTACTCGCCAGCAGTGGGACTAATAAACAATTCCCTCTCACAAAATCACTTCCAATAATGATTCACAACCAGCCCAATCGAATGGCTTCAGGTAAGCAGCAAAACTTTTGTTTTTTTCCCTTTGAAATTCAAATAAATTCAGAATATTCAGGCTGTTTTAAGTTTAGAGTTGGCTTTTGCAAAACCAAAGCAAATCCAGTCGAACTCTCAGCTCATCATATTTGTTGCTAGAGATCATAATATAACCTACACATTTGTTAGTGCTTAAATAATATTTACTTTAAATTGATTATCAGATATTCCGCTGTTGAGAAAGCATTCTCTACAAAGCTTTCTAGAGAAACGCAGGAATAGGTACTTATTATTTCAAATGAAATTTTTTATTTTAATTTGAATTTTGTTTAATTTTAAAACTATTTTCTGAATTGGTAAACAATGTTTCTACAGGTGGATATCCAAAGCTCCGTATGCAAAAGAAGAAAAGCCAAAGCCAAATCCAAATCCATGTTCCATAGCTTTCTATATGTAAACTTGATGGTTATGGTTGTATTTAGTTTTTCTTTTCAAATCAAGCTTTAAGTGAATCAAAGCTTCTTCATACTGTTTAACTTCTAAAGTTCTAGTTTTGATTTTGGTGTTCCTGTTTGACAATGAAAATTTTGTTTCTCTTATCGGTCCTCTGTTTCAGCTTGCTACTGTTACAATGTAATTATTGCTGTTATTGTAAATATTACTGCTATGTAAATTTTGCTATAGCTGGAGTCTCTTTATTGTCTGTCCTTTGATCATTTTGTTCTGATGATCAACTTTTTTGTGCAGTTTATAACTGCATTCTATTCTATGTAACTTGTATTTATTCAATATAGAAAAATGTTAGAAAGATTGTATGACATGTTTTGAATATTATGTCCAAAACTTTATGAAATTATGACATCTACAAAGCAAAATTTGGTATTTCAGATCTGAAAACTAGGTTGAAAAGACAAAGTAGAGGTTGAAGAGTAGATTTAGATCCTAATCCTCTAAAAAAGCTAAGCAGGACTGATACGCCACTTCTAGCGTATGAGTCCTAGTACAGTGAAATTTGTAGTTTTCAAGAGTTCTAGACTTGTCTTTGCTAGATTTTTGTTCCTTCCCAGAAACCTTAATCTGGGACTAAATCACCCATACTAGCATATGAGTCCTAGTAGACATTAAATTCAACATTTTTAGCATTTCAAGTCTTCAATCAAGTTGCTACAAGTTTTTAGGTGCCCCTCTTTGCTTCTTCTACTTTCTATTTTGTTTTGCATCCATTTGTCTAAGGTCATTTAGTGAAGTCTTGCAATATCATTAGGTCTTGTCATTAAATATTGCATGTCATTAGTCTTTCCAAGCCCTAGTTTGGTGGTGAACCCCTCTTTAGTCATTTATCATACCCTATAACATCCCTATTGCAAATCTCTTTGTTTTATTTCATCCCTAGCTTGAGATCTCTATGGGTTTCCTTGAATGTTATGTTAGCAAAATAGGAGTGTCTCATCTCCCTTGTTCCATCTCCCAAAAAGGTGGAACCCTATTTCCAACATTACATTTTGGTGAACCTACATTTAGAACATCTTAATTATAATTTGGAGTGCATTGTCATCCTAGATCTAGCTTTCATTGACTTTGTATTAGGGTTTGCATTAGTTAATTGACATTGTAGGGTTTCTAAATCTTGCATTAGTGAAAGTGCATATAGGTTACATTTTTGCATCTTGCATCATTGAATTTCATATGAAATCTACATTTACACTTAGTTTAGACATCATACAAACTAGATAGCATAAATTTCAAATAGAATTTTATGAAATTTGTGCAAAAACCCTAATCTAGGACTCATACGTCCCTATGGGCGGTTTAGTCCTAGTACAGGTGGTTTTACCTGATTTCTGGGTATTTTGTGGTGAATTTAATTCAACATTCAGACCCCTGAAAAACCTTGATTGGGACTCAAATTCCCCTCTAGTTGATTTAGTTTCATTTTAGATTTTAGACTGCATTTTTCAGCATTAAAAACTTTGTTTCTATGTTCAATTTGTTGTTGTTATTTTTTTGTTTTAGTTTGTAGAGTTTTTGTTACATTTATTTCATTGTATCCACCTTAATTTCATTTGAATCAACATTAGAGCATAGCATTTATCTTGTGTTCATTGCATCTTGTTTTTCATTGATTGTCCCTTATATGAGATTTTCTACTTTGTGTCCTATTGCTAATACTATAGTGAGACGAAGTTCGAGACTCATGTCAGCTTGCAATAATACCATCATCATGGATCTTGGGTTGTCTAGCTCTTTCACTACTAGTGTTGACACTAGTTCACTAGGTATGGACCATACCCTTAACAACTCTTTTCCTTCATGTATTGTGACAAATGTTAAAACAATGGTTGCTAATATTCTGCAACACATAATCAAAATCTATGAAGACTTAGCAAACCTACAAAACTAAATAACTACTGAAAACATTTCAACCACTGCTTTCCCTACCATAGATAACATACACCAAGCGATTGAAATTGAAGGAGCTGAACTTGTGTGTAACCTAGCTCATATTTTTGGTAAACTTACTATTTGTGCTCTACCTTCGAACAACGTCGAAATCCAAGGAAGAATTCAAATCCCTCCTCCCACAACAATTACCTCTATTCCTACCTATACCAATCCTCAAGTTACAACAACGATGCAACCTATGAGTAATGTGAATCCTTCCTTGGGTATTTCCGCTAGCATCCCTAGTACCTTTGTGGCATCACGCACCATATCTCCTACCACTTTACCTCCTATAATAATTCCAATCACTTTTCCATCAAACACATACACACCTCCACCGTATTCACCTCCATCTCAAAATGCAAACAATGATCCTCTCATAAACCAACTTTTACAAACTATTTCATCCCTTCAAAAGCAAGTTTCCACCATAAACCAAAATAAAAAATGGTCCACCTACATATTATGTCAAAAGAAATCCCTTGTCCTTGGAGATATTGAGAACACTGATGCCACAAGGTATAAATGTTTCTAGATTTGAGAAATATGGGGGGAAGGGAGATCCTTCTAATCATGTTTTTGCTTATACTGCCTTATGTAGTGACTTTATTCTTGAGGATAAACCCTTAGCTAAACTTTTCCCTAGATATTAGAAGGATACCACCTTAGAATGGTTCTCCTCATTACCAAACAACTCAATTCATTCATTCAAAGAATTTGTTGAGGCCTTTATAAACCATTTTCAAGTGCACATGACCCCTAAGATGACCTTGGCCAATTTGATGAGATGTAAGCAAATAGAAGATGAAAGGGTTACTGACTTTATCTTGCATTACCAATCACTTTATTCCCAAATCGATGTAAAGGTTCGTGACCCTCACCTTCAAATGATGTTCATAGAGAATTTGTAAACTAAGATACAAGATAAGCTAACCATGATGAAATTCCCCTCCTTCATGCACTTATGTATTGCCCTCCATGATTATCAAAACTTGGTTAGTAGTCATGATGCAAAACCCACCTCTAGCCGACCTTAGAAGTCTTAGTCTGCAAACAAAAACAATTACCAACCTTTTAGAAAATAGAATAAAGGATTCCTTCAACTTAAACATCCTCAAAAACACCTCAACATGTCGATTCCCAAGTGGCTGCTATAGGGAAAACAACTCCTTTCGCATTTGGGGATCCGG
Source organism: Sequoia sempervirens (assembly GCA_007258455.2). Lineage (NCBI taxonomy): Eukaryota > Viridiplantae > Streptophyta > Pinopsida > Cupressales > Cupressaceae > Sequoia > Sequoia sempervirens. The sequence goes on along the minus strand of VDFB02366923.1, from coordinate 15,298 downwards.
CTAGGAAATCCACTCCCTTACCCATTACCCTTCATAACACAATGTCAGAACTTTTAGAACAGAAAATGATTACTTTTCCTCCTGTTAAAACTCCTAATTCTAATAAGCCTTTACCTCCAAGTTTTAGGTGGAATGCTTATTGCCATTATCATCAACAAAATGGACATGATACGAAACATTACAAGTGTATTAAAAATTTGGTGCAAGACCTCATTGATTCTAGTTGTCTTTCAATTGAAGGTGTTAATGATCAAGGAAATAAGTATGTTGCTCCTCCCAACCAAAACTTGCAAATCTTTACCAAACCTATTCCTAAACATAATATTTCATTTGTCAAAGCTAGTGAAACTACAAAGAATGATGTGATGAATGTTGACCCAAATGATGATAACATAGATATTATTGAACAAGATCTTATGGAAACTAGTCCTATGGATACTATTGGAAAAGGATTGATTGCATTGATCAAAAATCAACCTTGTAAGGGCTAAACTAAAAAGACTCTTGACATTGATTTCTCATCTAAAGATATTATTAGAAATGCACCCAATTGTCCTCTTTACATAGCCGGCCGAATCGATGATAAGACTACTAATGGGAAATTAATTGATCCTTTCTATGGAGAGAATGTGATCGCTGACGAATTCTTATTTGTGCATGAAATATATCAAGAAACATATGATAAATCGAAAGCATGGATAAAGATGCATAATGGTTTTACTTGCCCTACGATGGGATCAATCACCCTTCCTTTACAAATAGAACCAAAAAAATTACATGTCTTATTCTCCATCATCTCAACATCAGATCAATTCTGTGTGAAGCTTGGTCACCCATGGCTAGACTCCATGGAAGCTATCCCATTGGTCATGCATAAATGCTTAAAGTTTTCCTTTGACAATGAAATCTTTACTGTGCATCATAGTGGCTTTAACCCTTTGTCTTCTCATGGAAAATTTTCATTAGAACCTATTAAACCTTGAGAAGACTTCTTTTTCAAATCCTACCAAATGTTTAAGGCAAAATTCATAGCAAAACTATCCCTTCAAAACATGACTCAACCTATGATTGAGCCTACTGTCTGTTAGCTCTCAAAAACGTAGGTTTGAACCACGAAAGGTTGCCAAGCTTTCACAACGTTTTAGGGTAACAGAACAAGGTTTGAAAGAATTAAACCTTCTACTCTCCAGGTGCTGCTAGACCTAGGCGGGTGTACCTATAATAAATTAAGCATACTTGACTATTGATCTTATTTTCATGCCATGATTTGTCCATGATGGAAAATTGAAATGGACAAAATAAAACAAATTTGGTATATATTGTATACCAGCATTCAAAACTAAACCCTAATATGCTAAGTTAACAGATGTAAAGAGTATGAATAAAACCAAATGATTGAAAACGGTGAGACTAGTGCCTTATGTAATGTACGGAGTCAAAGTAAATCTTAAACAACTGACTTCTTTCTGGATTCATTCAAATTGTTTGGCATTTTTTGTTTATAACCAGTATAAACATGCAAGATTATGATTATTAAATTCTTCTTACTGATCTAGATGAAATTCCTTGATTACTGTGAGTAATCAAAAGGATTTAATCCTTCCTTGAAAGAACCTATCAACCAATCACACAGATACAGCAAATACGTACTGATAAACCAGACATAAACTTGTTATGTTGATTTAAACAACCAAGTAACATCAATCTTAGAGACAACTTCGATAATTGTTTCAATAAGCACAACACAACAATTGACACCAGAATACGCCAGCAAATCAGATGATTTTCATTGATATCTCCATGGCTTCAAAACATACAACATAGTCTCAATCCTGTGAAAACATGGTGTTCCACCGTATTCTCTATTCTCTATCCTATTCTACCTATATCCCATATTGTTTTCAAAATGGATATTTATACATTGAGAATATGAAAGGACGCATCCTTTCAGAAATAGAAAATACATATTATAAAACAAAAGATAGAGAATAACTAGGCTCTATTTAGCCATAAGTGAGTCTTGTTGAGGTGGTCCAAATAATCCTGGCGCTCATATGTGTCCGCATCTCCAATAGCATTCCGAACCATAACTTCCATTTTGACCATTTCCTCATTTTGCTTACTCACCTCTTCCAATGTTTTATCCTCTGCAAAAGCTATCTTCATGATTTAACTCAGCATTGACTCACATTCATTTTTCCATCTGGTGGCCTCTTTCAAATCCCCATTATCATCAGAAAATGGAATTACAATTTTCTCAGCAGCTGCAATTAACCCCTACTCATCCCCTTGCAATTCATCATAGAAATTTCGATGGCGATTGATTATATGATTTGCATCTTCAAGTGCAGAACTGCTAGCTTCATCACTTTGAGCCAACTCATGAAATTTCTCCATGATTCGTCCATCCATCCTTGTGTGCTCCTTCAATGCAGCAAGAGTATGAGAATATTTTCCCCACAATTTATTCAACTAGGATGTCAAATGATCCTGCCTCTTCTTGACAATTGTGGCAATAGCATCATGCTTTCCCTGAGAATAAGCACTTGACCCTACCCAGTGGTCTTTTGCCTGAGAGCTTTCTCCTTTAGTGATCCTTTTGGTTGTCCCCATTGAAACACCAACCAAGTCTTTGAGTCTATCATTTTCTCTCAACAATTTCTCATTATTTTCTTTATATACTTCTCTATCTTTTATCAATAGCTGAATTTGTGCTTTATTCAATTTTGCAACATTTACCCCAATATCTACAGTAGCAATAGGATCAGCTTCTCCAGCCTTTAGAGTCAAGACATGGCCAAATGCCTTCTTTGTATCAAGTACCACTAATTTCCTGTGGGGTGGATACAAAGCCCATATCAACATTGATCCCTCATCAGTATTATATTTGGAGCCCGTAGACACCTCTGTCACCTTCTCCTTGTCAAGCTTGTGAGTAGCATTACTGCCTTTTAAGAAACTATCAAAAACCAATGCAAAATTCAAATCAAGGCTAGGAAAGATCATGACACTAGCATCTTCCAACATTTTCCTCCCCACTTTAGGAGTCATATTTATCATTTCCTCATCCACACATCTAATCAATTAAGCCAGCAATTGTTCCTCATTTCCAGAAGTGATATCATCAACATTCTCTCTTATCTCCTTCCCCTTCTACTTGTACAAGAATACTTTGAACTCAGGGGAATGTATAAATTCATCATCAGAAACAAATGATTTGTACTCCATGTGCCTTGTATCAACATCACCACTTTCAATACTTTGTTCTCTCACTGGGAAAACATATTGTTGAGTCCTCATCCTAGATACCTTTTCAGTCCTACCCTATGGCACATTAGCTCTTGGTGCTTCTTCATCTCCAGAAGACAACTCAGTATCTTGTAGCCCTTGGTTATACCTTTCAACTACCCTTTCTGCTTCATCTTCATCCCGATTTCTGATCATATCATCAAAAGGATAGGGTACATGCTGATACCCTCCAAAATTAATCCTTTCCTTAGCTGAATTGATATATCCCTCAGGGTCAAATTTTTTCCTAGTTGGTCCTCTTTTCATGTTATAGTGCAACAATCTATCAAGAATTGAATTATATCCCTCTTTAGCCAACACAGTGAAATCTCCAAAACATAAAGTACTAGGCATAAAAGCCTACTTCCCAAAAAAAATTGAAATGCATCACACTACAGTAATCCATTTGTCTGACAATTTCCAAATATGCAACCCTGTTTGGAACTGTCCTTGGCAGAATGAAAGGAGCATCTTCAAATCCATACACTCTAATTACTGTAGCTCCCTCTAAACAATACCAGTCTCCCCAATTATGGTCAATTGGCCCATTAAAATCTTTAGGCCGAAGGAATCTTTTGATCTCATCAGTCAATGAATAGTTACAAGGATAATGATACAATTTATACAATGTTTCTACAAAATATTCTTCAAAATGAATGAAACTAGAACCAACAAACCTATTGTCCCAAATGGCAGTCCACAACTAAACAGGCAATGCTTCACCCTCCTTACCAATCTGAGAAATTCTCAATTCTGGAGGCCACACCCCTAGCTCTTGTCCGAAGTATAGCACTAAGTGCATCAACAATGAATAGTTTTTGAGGTGAACAATGGAAGCTCCACCCTTTATAGCCATCAATCCTAAGTCAAGCTCCTTAGAAATATATGAAGCATAATCAAATAGCCTAGAGTTGTGATATTGAATGTTTGTTGCAATGACCATTGGCACCATTGACATGAATTTTGGGGCATCCATCCCCAACACCTGACACACTGAAAAATATGTATATTTCATATAGGATTCAAACAAATCTACATGATAGGGAGGCCCCTCACTATCTTCTTGAGGTTTTGGCTTGTTACCCTATTTAACCCTATGAATTGGTAACCTCCAATCCTTGTAACTTGTATCCATTCTGGAAAATTCCTTCTGCAACTCTTCACAATTGATTTCCTCATTACAAAACCCTTCCAATTTGAAAACCTCATCAATTCCTTCTTTTGACACATGTATCTGTGGTTTTCCAGAAGGATCACATATTGCTTTATGCTTTGGATCATAATGATCAGCAAGCAATTTTACCTATTCAGCATTAACAAATACATTAGGGCACACCAATTTCCCTACATTTAACTTCCATGGATTATAGACTGGCTCAAAACGATTCCTCCTATGATAATGGAAATTAAAAATCTCATACCCTCTTACAGCAGTCCATACATCACCTATGAACTTGCAGTTATCATCTAATTTATCAACCTCTACCCTAAGCTGTGCGGACCTTCTAGCTTTAGGCCCTGAACCAGGTAATTGATCAATAAGGTCTTGGTTCAACCTTCGTTTAATGCCTTCATGCTCTGTATCAGTCTTTTGTTTCTTTCCCTTCGACTGACTACTCTCACCAAGCTTTTTACCCTTACCCTTTCCAGAACCAGAAGACTCCATTTTCAAACTTACAGAATCAAAATGTGAAAAACAGAGAAGCAATTGCTTATAGTATTCTACTTGAGCTCCTCAAACTGAAAAAATGTCTCGGTTCTCTGTTCAACACACCAATTCACCAGCAATCAATTCGGAAATGAGGAATTGATTAAAACATTACTGTTTTATTCCATCGTGCAATTAATGAAGCACGAATGAAGCCACCTTTGAAACTGGCACTATCGCATCAAATGTCCTTTCGATGAGAAAAATTCAAATCTGGGGCGAAATCCCTTTTCAACGTTTATTTCACCATTTGCCAAGACATTCTATGGTCATACCGACACCTAAAACCAACTTGATGACTCCCGCTTTTGTTTATCATGTTGCTATGACAATTTCAAGTTGAGGAGATGTCACATAAACTTCATGGTGCCATACCGATATGTATTTTTCAAAACATTTTCCAATCGCTGAGACATTGATGTTCTCACATGGACCAAAATTCTTTATCATTATGCTCTTCACTGTAACTTGCAGATATCGAGAAGACCTCTCATAAACTTCATCCTGTTTCATCAAAAGTCTTTCATTTACAGTAGGTTGCCATGACAAATTTGTACTCTTGCCGATGCAATCTTCATTTCACCCACTTCGTTGTGACTCTCAAAGTCAGGGAGACGTTATGCAGATATCTTTGCATCTTATCGATATGTACTTTTCAATGTATTTTCATTCGCTAAGAAAAAATCACCCTTTCATCGATGAATTCTCATTTCGGCATGTCCACCAAGTTCTCTCACCGAAAAAATAAACCCAACCAATGAAACATTACTCTCAGCAAGACAATGAACCTTCGGGAAGACTTATACTGACACCAAATGTCTTACCGAAATCACTCCTCCAGATTACTCCTATTCGGAAAAACTCACCCCGAATTACCTGTCAGTATAATATTCATACTTCGGTGAAACTTATACCGAAAAGTTCCTCTCCCGGCAATGCAAATCTCTATCGGCATAAGTTCTAACTCTGCAAGACTCTATAACTTCTCTCCAATAACTTTTGAATATCCTTGAACTTGGTTCGGCGAAACAATAACCACTTCACTAAGACCTTCCCCGATGCACACAAGTCTTACCAAGACAATTGCTTGCAAGCCAGTCGGTAAGACAAAATGACTTTGTTATGAGTTCACGCCGGTACCAATCAGTATGGCCGAAACGACCCCTTTATGCATTAGTCGGTATGACATATTGTCTTCGCCCTGACATTACACTGATGCCCCAACATATGCCAATATACTTTTTTCTAGATGCCTTTTGGCAAGAAAAATTAGTTTGCCGAAACATTTTCCCGAACACCTTTATCTTGAGCGATAAACTTCCACATGCACCGGTCGGCGAAACACACTGTATTCGCTATGCCTTCACTCCGACAATGAGTCCCCTTTGTTGAAATGATTCCTTTTGTTGCCGAAACAAGCAAATTGTCCCACCGATAGTCTGCAACAAACATATATTAGTTAAAAAATCAAGTCAGGGAGACTTTTACTATGTCTTGCCCATTCGGGTCTTTTAATGAAAATGAAAGACTTGATGGATTCAATGGATTTTATAACATAACACAAGCAAGACAATACAAAGAGGGACTTTGATGCTTATGATGAGGACTCAATGCTGAAACTCTTGGATGCAATAGAATGTAAAAATTTCAAAATTTTACAGTTCTAACACCGTCCTCGATGAAACTATGATTGAACAAAAAGACATGCCAAGCAACCAAGAAAAAATAGATTTTTTTCCTAGTTCCTACAAAAGACCAAGAGATATAAAAAACAATCTTGTCACACCTCCTAAAATAAAACAAATTTTCAAAGTTAAAGAGAAAGTGGTTGAACAACCTTCCATGGTTCCTTTTATTCCACCCCTTAGGGAACAAGAGAAACCTATGGTTGATAGACCCGCTCCTACACAATGAAACTTGAAAGTCGTACAAAAAGAAACTAAAATGCAAGAGAGTGTAGGTGTGGACATCGTGCCCTTTCTCGAAGGTTAAATGAAGATAACAACAAAGAAAATCAATATCTAAACTTGATTGAAGCAATGCACGATGAATCTTCCCCTTCACTGACACAAAAAGATCCTATACCACAATAGGAGCTAAGCCCTTCTTTAGACATTATCATTTGACATCCCATTGTGATTAACTTAGATGATGATGATGAGGTTACTAAAATCGACAAGGAAGTGCATAACGAATTGAATACATTGTTTTCCTCTTCTATGAGCTTACATGACAATTCTCCTAAGAAGAGTGTTGAACTTGGTAATAACCCTAGTTTGGCACTTGATGTTATCCCTTTGCCTAGTTGCCAGCCTTCTATATATGAGGAACATGATTGGGATGTAGACAACCTGCTAGAGGTTGATTCACATGTACCTTACTAGTCTTTTGCATTATTTCTTGTTCATTTTTCTTTATGTGATTGCATGTGCGTAATGTGATCCTCCATACTATTTTGTTTGATGTATCACTCTCTCTTGTGACATTCCTATATATTTTCACGTACATTCCTCTCTATGTCGTAAGCATTTTATCTTTTTTTTGTCTTGTGTTTTCCTTTTGGGATGACACAAGGCATCGAGACCTTCCTGTCTCTTCCATGTTGGTCCTTGAAATTTTTTCTTTGTTTTCGCTCTCTTTGTGTCATTCTTCTTGTTCCTTGAGTATTTGGAGAATGATGATAGCTCCAAGCTCTCTAAAAACACTATAGCAAGAACATATTGACCTCGAATGGACGTGGATCCATTATGTGACTTTGGGATTTCATTTTGGGGGCAACCCCTTTTTCATGACATAGCTTTATTTGGAAACATATGACTTGGAATAGGGCTTTCCAAATAAGCTCTCATGTCCTCTTTGTTGTTAGCATTTATCATTTGCTACTTTAAATTAATTTCTCACAACATGGTGTTTAGCAATTTCTTTTAAGTGGGGGCATACATTCGCATTATTCTTTTGCATTCTTCATGTTTCATGGTGTAGTCTTCTTACTTCATGCGATGTGTCTTTTGCTTTGTGGTGACATTAGGTGTGATGTCCTTCTAGAGCGTGATCTCTCTTAGCATATTATATTCCTCTTAGTGGCTTGATGTGATGCATTGTATCCGCTAAGTAATATGAATCTTCTATTCTTTGATTGATCCTCTCTTGGAGACATTAGGTACAATGTTCCCTAAGTTTATACCTTATATAAACTAAGCAAGAATCCTTTGAATGTTCCTTGCACTATTTTTGCATTTACAATTTTGGTTATATGGCCACCTTGCATAACACACTTTGCTTGCTTGTGGTGCTATCCTGTTTCTTTATGAGTATCAAGCATACAAAGTTTTGCTTGCCTCATGAAGCTCAAAGTTCATTGTTGTGTGGTGCCTTATCAAAGTTATTAGGAGGTATAACTTTAGTTTGCTTGGATGGGAAGCCGAACTAAGGCATGAATTTCCCATAGCCACTCACTTGTTTATGTGAGCACATACTAACCACATGCTTATGTGTCTCACCTTTTGGATACTCACCCAGCGAACAACCTGAAGTTTTGTTTCCTCAAAGTGAGTGTGCATTTTTTAGAAAAAAAAAATTGATTTGACCCACATCGCGATGGACAAATGGTCAATGCTTGATCCCCCCACCATTTTTTTTCTTTATGTCTTTGGCAGTGTATGCTTGTGCCTTATTATTACTCTTTATATCATTTTCATGTGTGTTCTTTTGTGCCTATATTGGTTTTCCATAGGATCTTGATCTTGGGGGTTTGATCATCCCTCTTGATCGTTGTCATCCTATCTTACTGGCATTGGTATACTTGGACCCCTCTTGATGTGAATTCATCTACTTTAGTGTGAGTTTCAAGCAAGTTACTCCTCTCACTAAAGTGGGGGCTAGATGTAATGACAAAAAATGTACTCCTCTGCATTTTTGCATTTTTTTGGGCCCTCCTTGTTAAATTGAGCTTAATATGGCCTTGATTAAGTTTTGTAGTGTGTTTAAATAACACATTCACATTAGGTCTTGGGACCTTGTAAACTAAATGGAATTAATGGTACCTTATTTTGGATGTTGTAAAGTGTTGTATCACACTTTCACACTAATCTATGGTTTCATTAATAAATTGGGCTTCTTTATGCTTTATTTGGCCTTATTTTGCATCCACAAGCCTTAATTAATGCATCTTTTTTAGGATAATCCCAACATGAACCAACATCCAATCATAATTCATGTCTTTTTGGATTGTATGACCCACATTTAGTGATCCAAGACTCATACACCACCTTGGGTGTATGGCTCCCACCTAAGTTCGGGGCCCCAATCTAGATTTCACATGAATCTAAGCATTTCTTGAAAAATGTGTCCCATATCCTAGCCCAATGGGACTCATACGCCACTTCTAGCATATGAGTCCCATGTGGCTTAAAGTTAAATTAAATTCAAATTCTTGGTAGGATTTTATCCTCCTAGATTTGATGTTGGCTTATAGTGTTGTAATTTCAGGAAATTTGGCATAAACAAGTATAAATACAAGGTTATTTCACTCATTTTTCACTTAGCAAGTTTACAAGTGACCTATAAGCAACTTGTGTATTCATGCATTATAGCAAATTCGAGTTCACAAGAGCATTCAAGGGAATTCAAGAGTTTACAAGAGCATTCAAGGGCTAACTATCAAGTGTTTTAGAGCATTATTCAAGTATCAAGCATCATGTCAAAGTCATCATGCATCATGTTTGTTTTTGAGCTAACATTTGTGATGTAGGGTTTCATGATTCAAGAAAGTATTCAATTCAAGATCTATTACATTCAACAAAGAGTCAAGATCTACATCCATTGGAGCCATCTCATACATGTTTACAGTACTTTATTCCTAGGGTTTGGTGAGTTGTAACATTACATATTGTTCATTCATCATTCCTCCATTTCATTTTTATTTCATTACAAGGTTTGATTACCAAAACAGGGTTTGACCAAGGAAAACCCCTTTCTACTAATAAAATAATATTTTCCCCTCTCTTTAGTGTGTGATTTGTAGATCTAGGTTGAAGACCCTCTAAGGAGCAAGATTGGAGAAAGGTTGTCAAGTGTTCAAAGTTGCTAAAGTTGTCACATCATCTACAAGATCATTGAAGGACATCTACAGAGCAGAATTAAACATTTCAAATCAAAAAACTAGGTTGAAAAGACAGAGTAGAGGTTGAAGAGAAGAATTAGATCCTGATCCTCTAAAAAATTCAAGCAAGACTAATACACCACTTATGGTGTATGCATCCTAGTATAGTGAAATTTGCAGTTTTCAGGAGTTCCAGACTTGTCTTTGCCAGATTTTTGTTCCTTCCTTGAAACCCTAGTTTAGGACTAAATCACCTAGACTAGCGTATGAGTTCCAATAGACATTAAGTTCAACATTTTCAGCATTTCAGGTCTTATTCAAGTTACTACAGGTTTTCAAGTGATCCTCTTTGCTTCTTCTACTTTTTATTGTGTTTTGCATCCATTTCTAGGTCATTTAGTGAATTCTTGCATATCATTAGGTCTTGTCATTATATCTTGCATGTCATTTGTCTTTCTAAGCCCTAGCTTGGTGATGAACCCCTCTTTAGTCATTTACCATACCCTATAACATCCCTATTGCAAATCTCTTTCCTTCATTTCATCCCTATCTTGAAATCTATGGGGGTTTCCTTGAATGTTATATTAGCAAAATAGGAGGGTCTCATCTCCCTTGTTCCATCTCCTAAAAAGGTGGAACCCTATTTCCAACATTATAGATACAAATGATATTCAAACTTATGAACAAGCTAAAAATAAACCTCATTGGGAAAAGGTTGTGCAAGAAGAATATAACACATTAATTGCAAATCAAACTTGGGATCTAGTTCCTTTACCTCATGGAAAGAATCTTGTTTCATGCAAATGGTTGTATAAAACTAATTCAATTTACATAATGAGGTTAACAAATTTAAAGCTAGATTAGTTTCTAGAGGCTTCTCCCAAGTGGAAACTTCCTAGATTATAATGAAACATTTTCTCTAGTGGCTAGAATTCCAACTATTAAATTAGTCCTTGTTTTAGATTCTGACATGTATTGTCCCATTCATCAAATGGATGTTAAAAGTGCATTCTTAAATGGTGATTCACATTAAGAAATTTGTGTCTCAACCTTTGGGTTCTATTAAGAAAGGTAATGAACACCTTGTTTTCAAATTACAAAAATCAATTTATAGTTTAAAACAATCTCCTAAAGAATGGTATTCTAATATTAATGCTTTCTTTACATCTCAAGGTTTCATTAGAAGTAAAAATGATCCAAATTTATAGGTTAAACATAGTGAAAATGATATTGTGATCATTATTTTATATGTTGATGATTTCATTGTCACTTCTAGTTCTAACAACTTGATTTGTGATACTAAGTCTAAACTCAATCATCAATTTCAAATGACTAATTTAGGCTTATTACATTATTCTTTGTGTATGCAAATTTGGAAAACACCTAAAGGTATTTTTATTTCTCAACATAAATATGCTCAAGATCTCTTAGATAAATTTAAGATGCATGATGAAAATTATGTTTCTACTCCTTGTGAATTAGGAACTAAATTATTGGTTGATATGAAAACTCCATTTGTTGATCCTACTTTATACACAATTAGTTGGAAATTTAAATTACTTAACTCTTATTAGACTTGATATCTCTTATATTGTTGGTTTAGTTTATAGATGCATGTCTAAACCACAATAAACTCATTTTAAAGTTTCAAAAATAATTTTAGGATATGTTAAAGGTACTATTAATTTTGGTCTCTTTTATGATGCAAATTGTGAATTTTTTTAAATGGTTATTCTTATTCAAATTTAGGAGGTGATCCAAATGATGGGAGATCCACTTGTGGTTATTGTTTCTTTGTTGGATCAAGTGCAATATCATGGAATTGTAAGAAGCGAAAATCTACTTCTCTTGGCTCTACAAAAGCATAATATATTTAGGTTGTACCAATGCATCCAAAGAAGCACTATGGTTGAGAAGACTACTTGAAGACTTGGGTCTACCTCAAAATGATCCTACACCCTTATATTGTGATAATCAAAGTACCATTTCTTTAGAAAAAATCTAATATTTCATGCAAGGACCAAGCACATTGTTCTTCAACATCATTTCATTAAAGAGAAAATTGAAGAAAAAAAATATCTTTTGTATTGTAAAGGTGAAGATTAAGTTGCAAATATTCTCACCAAACCACTTTGTAAAGATAAATTTCTCCATCATTGTAAAAATATAGGATTACAACCCATTGAAGGGTTTGATGTAAAATCCCTAAGTAAAACTTAAGGGGGGTGTTAAAAATTAATCTTTACTTAGATGAATATTATTTATTATTTGTATACTTGTAGGATCATTCCAAAAGAATCCTTACAATTATTTTCTCTCATTTGAATATCCTCACACGTGTGAGGATGACTCATTTTTGTAACTCCTATTTGGAGGAATATTAAGGCTTAGGTATAGCCTCCTCCTTATGAGGATCTTGACACCTTACACACACATAGGATGAAATGTGGCATGTATAAAAATGAGCGTTGCTTCTGAAACTCCTTTCTCACCTCTATTTATTGAGGTGCTTCTCTTCTTCAATTAGTATTATACTCTCTCTCTCTCTCTCTCTCTCTCTCTCTCTCTCTCTCTCTCTCTCTCTCTCTCTTTTACAAGATATGGTGTTTCCTCTTGGATATTTGGTGTGCTTGCTCTCAGTTTTCATCTTGTATGGTAATCTTTTCCTTCAAACAATAAGTTTTGGATTAGTATTTCATTTTATTATTCCTTTCAATTATCTCAAAAATATTTCCTGATAGGGATCTGGGATTCCATGGACAAAGGCTTCTTAACAAAATTCAAGTGTGTTATGTTGACATTTTTTATTCCACGAATTTTGTAGTGAAATTCAAGCTTACAAGCTTAAGCTTTGAAATTTATGAAAGCTAGTTGTCTCATGAATTTTATTATTTTTTATCTTCAAAATAACAACCGTAGATGATTAACAAGTTGTAGAAAAAAATTCAAGTTGGTAAGACAATTTCTAGCCACACTCCAAATGAACCACTAAAATCTTCAAATTAAAATGTAGGATTACAATTATTTAAAAAAATATTCCAATTAATCTTGTAATATATTTGTTTTCTTGCTTTATGAAACTCCTACTCCTTCAAAATAGATCTTGAAGTGCAAAATAATTGCAATATAATTACAACAACCAATATTTATTTTTCTTTCACTAATTAACTTTTAACATTTATAAATAAATTAATCAATCTACAATTTATGACTACTAAAAATTCATTTGATTTTCAATATTTAACTTAGCCTACAAAAACTATTTAGTCCCCTCTATGTAACACTTATTATTACTTCTTTTGATTTTCTTTGTATAATAGTTAGTACTCCTAATTACTTGTAGATGCAATTATTTTAATGATATATTTAACCAAGGCATTTTAATCTACTTAGAGTTGTTTTATTGATTTTTTTTTTAGTTTTGACTTTTTTCACATTTTATTAATATATAATATATATAATTTTTTATTTACAATTTTAAAATTCTTCTAATTTATATTTATTTAGTTTTCTAAATTTTTAAATTATTTATTTGGCAAAGTTTATTTAGAAAGGAGGCCTTTTACTTTGAATTTATTTAATTTATATATATATATATATTTTGAAGGGTTATTTACCCTCTTATAAATTATTTTCTTGGTTATATATTTTTTAATTTATTTTTAATATTCTTTAAAATATAATATATATTAATTTATATAAGATTTTTAAAAAACAGAATATTGATAATTATATACTTTTAATTTTATAAATCAATAAATTATTTATAATTTTATAATTATTATATTTTTATAATGCTTTGAATATTATATCAAATGTTTATGGTATTTTATTATTTCATAAATATTGTCTTTTAAGGATTGGATTCTATGGAGGGGGCTTCCTAAAAAACAATCAAGTAGGTGTTGTTGAGATTTTTTATTTCATGAATTTGTATTGAAATTTAAGCTTACAAGCTTAAGCATTGAGATTTATGGAAGCTAGTAATCTCATAAATTTTATTATTATTTTATATATTCAATTCAAGAGAGTAAGCAGAGTTGGATTGGGCCGTGGGTTTGCTCCCCATAGGTCTCGAGTTCAACACCCCACTCTCGCAGTTGACCAGTGGGCCTATATGCGGGCTATGGGGGCTGATATTATTGAAGGAATGATTCTAATTAATCATATAACATAGGGGCTGATATTATTGAAGGAATGATTCTAATTAATCATATAACATATTTGTTCATTTGCTTCATTGGATCCATGCGGGCTATGGGGGCTGATATTATTGAAGGAATGATTCGCATCACCCTAACTATACTATTAATTATGTTATAAAATAATTACAATAATCAATATTTATTTCTTTCACTAATTACTATCAATCAATCTACAAAAGCATATTACTAATAAATCACTTAATTGTCAATATTTATCTTAGACTATTTACAATACTTAAAAAATTAGTCCCCACTTATTTGGCATTATTACTTCTTTTGATTTTCTTTGTAATCCTAATTTGTAATACGTGTCCACATTTCCAGAGTTATCGGTAAAGAAATGTTTTCGCCGGAGGAGACATCTTCTTGCGGCCATGACTAAAATTTGGGATTGGTAAGATTCTCCCTAACCTTGGCAACGATATTTATTCGTTTTTCATGCATGTGATTTATCAGCCGAGAAAACAGCCTTCTTTTACGGTACGTGGGAATCTCTTCTTTTTACACATGTTAAATTCTACTACAAACACCACAATCGAACTGTTAGATTCCTGCTAATGATGCGTTAATTGACATTTTTTCTTATCCACTTTTTCGTAATAAATTTCTTCAACGCCCGCATTTGGATAGTAATTGTTCACATCTATGTACAACTGAGTAGAAATGGCTTTCCTTGCAGTTGAAAACGCCAAGAAAAATAATGAAAACAAAGTGAAGCCCTCGCTGGATAAGGAGGAGGATTTCAATCCTTTCACCAAATATTTTGAGGTCAAGGAGAGTTTGATGGCCCCCAAAAATGGGGAAACAATATCAGGTATGCTGAATTATATGCTCCATTTCCTTTTTCTTCCTTTGATTGGGTTCTGTAGATTCATCGCTACGTATATTCATTCTGAAAATCTGTAAAGTTTCATATTTGTTAGATAACTTGTTTATTTGAGACTATGTATAGGCAAGGCTAGTTCCTCCTCCTTGGCTATGGAAGGTTCTGATCAG